>JALDNG010000218.1:0-172500 GCA_024349245.1 Neodontobutis hainanensis
CTGGTGTGGTAGATCTGGGCCTCTATTGCTCTGGTGCTCAGGGCCTGTTCCTGTGCAGCCATGATGAGTGCCTCTGTGCTGTCCTTCAGTCTGGCCCGTTCTAGCCATTGGTAGGATTTCTTGATATCAGCCACTTCAGTTATGTTCCGGTGGTACATCCCATGTAGGGGTTTGTCCTACCATGACGGTCCCTCCTCCAGCTCCTCTTCCTCTGTTCCCCATTGCCTGAGACATTCACTGAGCACGTCATCTGTTGGGGCCTTATCTTTGATGTACTTGTGGATCTTGGATGTTTCATCCTGGATAGTGGCTCTCACACTCACTAGTCCACGGCCGCCTTCCTTACGGCTAACGTACAGTCTCAGGGTGCTGGATTTGGGATGGAACCCTCCATGCATGGTGAGGAGCTTTTATGTCTTAACGTCTGTGGTCTATATCTCTTCCTTTGGCCACCTTATTATTCCCGCAGGGTATCTGATCACTGGCAGGGCGTAGCTGTTTATTGCTTGTGCCTTGTTCTTATCATTGAGCTGACTTCTTAGGACTTATATGTCCTAAGACGACTACTCAGACTATTTAGGTATTTGGCAGTTGCTGTTTTCCTTGTTACCTCTTCGCGGTTGCCATTTGCCTGTGATATTCCAAGGTATATATATATATATATATATATATATATATATATATATATATATATATATATATATATATATATATATATAGCGGCTGGATAGCGCAACAAACATATTACTGGTGAGGATGGTTACAAATTTTATATACATTATAATATATCTTCACCTGTGATCTGTTTGTTTGTAATCAGTTTGTGTGTATAAAAGGTTAGTGTGTTTGCCAATCAGGAGTGTTTAAAATGACGGATTCTGTTGAAACCAAACCATGGTCAGGTAGATCAACAAAGATTTCAGCCACAACTGCCAGAAGAAATCTTTAATATGCAATGCCACAAAGCATCCACACAAAAATCACCAGAAAATGGCAAAAAAAAAAATATCACAAATTCTGCTTATGAGCACAACTGTATGTTAATGGATATTGCAGAAGGAAGGAAAGATAAATAAAGGGTAAAAAATAAATAGGTTGTCAGGAGTTTTGTGCAGTTTTGTGTACAAAAACTCAAAACCAAATACAAACGTTTCCCATAAGATTTCTAATAGAGTAAAAAGCCTATGAATAAAAAATATATACATCCCTTTATTGACACTTAATTATATGTTTTTCTCAAACTCAATTATATAATTCATTCATACATTCAATAGTAAATTATAAACATTTGGAAAACCCTTTTTATGTTGTTCAGGTAAAATAGGTGTAATTGTGCCAAAGAAAAGATCTGCCAACCCAGAGTTCTCTTCATATCTGAGAGACCTGAAGAGCAGATGTGACACTCTGATCCAGACTCCTGTGAAACGACTCAAGGTGACGCCTTCACAGCAGTCACAAATCTCTGTCTTTTCTGCACGTCTACCATATCTTACAGTTGAATTGTGCTTTTTCCGCTCCTTTGATTAAGATGAAGCTGGAGGAGTCGGGCCACAGGAAAATGCAGGAATTTGCTTACCAACCCAAAGAGAAGCTGCCTGTTGTTGCCAAGTAAACTGTAACCAATATTAGTACGCCCTGGTCAACTTGGACAAAAAATGTTTAATTAAAATAATTTCTGTTTTGATTTGAAGATACAGAGGGAGTTATGAAGCTTCACTGAGGCCTTATATCGAGACTGTGGATCTGACTCAAGATAATGACACACACAACTTTTATGACGGTAAAAAAAGAAAACATCATCACATTGTCTAGTTTAACAAAGCCATCAGTATCTTACATTGTTGTTGTTTTTTAGATTATGAAGGAGACTGTGTTGAGGTCTTGGATGGGAGAGCTTCCACTCGTCAAACTTACCACAAAGGTACCAATAAATGGATATAGACGGAGTAAGCAACAGCTGTGGGAAACCTTTGAATGAAAGGGCAGTTCAGTTATCCAATTATAGTTGTCCAGCATGATTTTTTTCTAATTACACCACAATGCAACACTACACAACTTTTTAGAATTTCTGTCTGCATTAGGGCTAATTAGTCAATAAGGTCACAGTCGACTAAAATTTCATAGTGAAGCTCTAGTGGTCAACACTATGTCGCAGAGTTCAGAAAAATCAGCTGCGTCAGACTTGGGCAGTAAGACAAAAGAAGAAGTGGGTCACTAGGCTACAGTGCTGCAAACTCATATGGGACTATCAAGTTTTAATATACAATTTGTATATACAGTTGTGTAGAAAATTGTGTTTATTTGCCATTAAAAGTATTCTGAGGAGGTGGTTGCATCCCCATTCTCTTGCAGCAGGCATTGGCAACCTGCAGCTCTTTAGCCCCCCTCTTGCGGCTCCCTGAGACATGGTTTGGGGGTTAATTAAATGTGCAGTGCAGAGGTTCTGCTAGAGTTTAATTTATTTCAGTCAAATGTTTAATAAAAATCAAAGAACTATAGCCTATTTAACACAACATGACATTTTAGCTCATGCCTGAGTGATCAAACAAATAGTCAAATTCACATGCAGTTGCCTGGGCTCTGCGCTACAGGCCTAAGTGTTTAGTTAAAACTGCAGTCCAAACTCTGCACACAGAACAGGGAGCTGTGTTGTCTGTCTACATGCATGTCTTTGGACGGTGGGAGGAAGCCAGAGTACCCGGAGAGAACCCATGGTAACACGTGGAGGACATGCAGACTCCTCACAGAAAGACCAGTGTCGCCCGAGAATGTTTTGTAGTTGTACGCATCGGGGTCCTGCTTCTGAGGAATTGGTGTATGGCCCCAGTTCAAGATTTAGGCACAAAGGTTCACGTGCACCTGGTGATGGGCATTAAATGGATGAGCATTGTATTATTTTCATGCAATTTCTTTCTTACCTTACGTTTTGGATAATGTAAACCAAGTTTAGTGCAAAATGTAAAGGTCTAAATTAGGTCTATTGGTTAGGGCTTCCAGTAGGTGCGCATTTTATATTTTTGGCGAGAAGTGGCTCCAAAAGGTTACAGACCCCTGACTTAGCATTACACTTGTGGAGAATTGTCCTCGTTTCCACTGGACGATACAGAATGGTTTGGTTCTGGCATCATTACATTAGCAAAAGGGGTCTGCATCAGCCTGGGTAAGGATTTAGTTAAACGCTGCAGTTTCACTCGAGTGAAAAAGAGAATTCTTGAGAATTTAATGTTCAGAATTGAATAAACTGGAAAGTCTAATATTTACAGCAGCAACTGTACCTCCAGCCTCATTGCTACACACCAGGGTTTGCTCTAATTTATATTAAATATTGAGAATGCATACAACTTTGCAAGTCTGCTTCAAATATACATTTTTATCTAGGATGGAGACACAACTTTTGTGGCACTTTGATAACATCATTGTTTTTGTAGCAGATGCATCTCTACTGGACTCAGCAGATTTTTTGACAGTATAGTATAAGGAAACATAAATATAAAAAAGAAAAAGAAAGCAAGTTCATTCAAATTGCTTTAAAGATGTCATCAAAAAGAACATGTCTCTTTAAAGTATTTTAGTTGTCATTTTGAGGGATTCTTTTTATTATTATATTTATTATTGTTTATAAGAAAAACTGTCAATATGTCTCAATATGTCAGTTCTTAACATTGTCGGTAATAGATAATGTCTTCAAAACTAAACAAAAAATTGATAAACACATCATCAAATTACTATTTAGTAGTTTTTATTGCTTGAAGAGCAATATTTGTCATGTCCAAAAAGATATCTCCACCATTGTAAGGAGATACAGAGGCTGCAGATATGGGAAGCAAAGAAGGAACAGAAAGTGGAGAACAAGCTGTTGGTGACTCGCTTGGTCTTGTTGTTGATAAACTAATCTAGTAGAAATAAGTCAGATAATTTCACTTTCAAATTTTAAATTAGAAACCAAATCAATGTGTAGTTCATTAATAAGATACTGTGCTTAGATTTATGTTACTGTGTCTTGTAAGACTGAATTTTGCTTCCTGCTCAATAAGCAAAACTACAATTAATGTGTGATTTAAAAATGAAATGGTTTGCGGATTTTTAAATATTGTGCACCATAATGTGTAAGTTCCTCTTATTCAGTAACATCGCCTGCTTAGAATATCTTTCATTGTGAACTTACACACAATCAATCACACAGGCAAATATCTAGCCCAGGTTTCCTCCAAACTGTTGTAAAATGTTATCACACAAAACACATTTAGAACATATTGAGAGTTTTCACCGGATGTAAGCGTTACCTTTTTTTTTTGCTCTCACTAAAGCCCTACTTTAATTGGCACTGTTTCCTATTTTCCTATTTTTTATTTTTACAGGAGTGAACATTGGTCAAACACAGATTGCTACACCGTGTTCATCAAGGTGGACCACAAATGTACCAAAGGAAGCTTTCTGTGAAAATGCTTTTCACATTCCGAACATCAGTTTTGACCTTGGAAACGAGTGGGCCGACTTCGACGACGAGAAATTGGTCAATGCGAGTGACACATTAGTGGGAGCCCAGTCTTTGTCGTACAATACAGGTCCTTTTATGTCACAGACGTGGGTTTATTTTCAAAGCCAAGAAACAGTTACCATAAACCTTAGTCTTTGTCTGTCTGTTAAGGCTTTGCTGCTCCATCGATGCCCTGTGTAACGTCTTTTACCACACCATTAAGGTAAAAATACATTAGTAAACACAGAAAAATCTAAAGTCATGGACAAAACTATGATTACTTCTGTCTTAGGCTGAGTGTTGGAAGCATCAAGACTGAGATCAGGAGCCCTGGACCCTCACCATCAGCTGTGGTTCGGCCTCAAAACAGGCTCACTCTGGACCTAAGTGCAAAGGTCAGTGTTGAGAGATTATGCACAAAACCTCATCTGGAATATGATGAATTAGAAGAAAACTCATTTTACACTTGTTTTTTAGGTTCTTGGACAGAGGCAGAGTATTTTATGTGAAGAGCCTGCCGTTAAAATTGCAGAAATTACGTCAAGTCAAATCCCACTGAGCAACAGCTTTGGCTTCTTCTCACAAATGAATACTTCAGCAATCGACAACTCAACTCAGGACAAAAGGTGGTAGAATAGAATATTTAAAATGTTAAGTGTTTATTTACTTCAATTTAAGTAGATCTTTTACACATTTCTTCCTGTTTTTCCAGCATCATCGTCAAAGAAGAAGAAGCATTTCTTGGGATATTTGATGGCATTTTTTAATGACGCTGTTCAAAAACTGTTCAATAAGTTCCTAATGTTAATATTTCATATGTTAATTAAAATGTAATTTATTTATTTATTTAAGTATTTATATATTTATTTATATATTATTCAGATGATACATTAAAGATTGGATTATTCAGTTTAAATTAACAGTTCACAGAAAAACTCTGAGTTCATTCCTTCATTGTCTAAATGTGTACTTTGTCTTAACTTTTTGGTTTAATTTAAAACATTAGCAAAATAAATTGTTATTCAAACTGTCATCTGCAATAATTTTATTTATTTTATGATAAAACAAATAAATATTAGCTAATAAATAAATAAATATATAATAATAATAATTAATGTACATAAACTGTATACCTCCTATAAAGTGCAGAAATAATATTTTAGCATCAGAGATAAAGTTGTTGTAGTAAACCGCCTTATCTTTGCAAACGAGTAGTTAAAATGTATTATGTATCAAACCAAACAGTTGTACTGCGTATACTTTTCAGAAGTCCTATTGAAACTTCTACGGCGAGAGTTCCGTTGAAGACTCGCGATACTTGAATGTCACTTTGAGCGCGGGATATGTTGTTGGCGGAACTTCTCAGTTCTTAGGCTGGAATATCTTTTCAACGACAATTTAAATCGATTTAGTTTCTGTCGTTCCCATGCATTACAGCGTAAACAGTGAACAAGTGTGTGACAGCTGTTGCACGAGTTCATGAGACGTTTATTTAGGAAATATTTGTACTTTTAGACTAACTAAAGCGGTAGGTTTCGCAAATTATGTTTTAGCTTCAGCTCGATTTCTAGTACCTTTTTGTTTATGGGACCAACGCCATACATAGATATTTTTATGTATTTTTCACTTTTTTTTCCTTCTGAATTAATCTTTAAAATGTATTTTCTGAGTGACGTTCAAGTGACAGTAATTGCAGCAGTATGTTGTATTTCAGATGGCGCTAACTCCTGTTTGCATCGGCACAGAGGGCTGTCTTAAATCCGACAAAACACGGAGGAGAAGCAAGCTTTCAGGTGAGTCCAAGTGGAGCAATTACAGAGACAGGATAAAGCAGGAAAGTTTCTTTATTTAAATCTATTTAAAAGAAATGCTTAATACACATGAATTAATGCATTGGATCTCTCATATTACACTGATTATGACGAATGAAAAATGTCATACTGCAAATATATACTTTACTTTTAACGCTGGGATATATTTCTAATAAAAAAGTATACATGATTTGTATAACAAATAATGAAATACACACAAAAACGCTTCCAAAAACCTTAACTAGATTTATTAGTTGTCCATTTAGCTGGATAAAGTAACTATAGTCTTGAAATGTTTTGTATCTGATGTTAAGTGTTGTCTATGGGTTTGTCATTCACTTAAACTAGTTATTAGTTGGAGACAGTTTAAGGTGACAGTGTTAGATAAGAAAAAAAGGTATCTTGTATCTCTGGGAAGACATGAGCATTTTGAGGACTTTCCTAATTGTCTAACTTTTCTTCCAGGAGACGTGGAGGCTGACATAGAGCTCCTCTACAAAGCTGTTCCTCAGATCGCAAAGGTTTTCCGCATTGTTGACAAAATCGGAGAAGGTACAACCATAGACTATATTTTGCAAAAATACTGTCCTTGAATTTTAAGCAAGCGCAATATCCCTATCACAAAGAACAACTGGAATCCCAGCATGCAATTGTAATGGTCTTCCATCTGACGGAGTTTAGAGTTTAAACAGCCCTGCGTTAGTCCTGGGTTTGCTTCTGTTTTAGTTTAGATTTATTCCCAGTTTTGACCTGTGGAAGTTTGCTCAGAGCCTTTCTTCATAAATTTGAATTTAGGTGGGCTTTTACTATGTGGATTTATTTAAATTTTTTGTGTTTATTTGCTTAGGCTGTAATCATTTTTCAGTATTTTTGTGCTCAGTGGTAGAGCGGTTGTTCTATAACCGGAAGGTTTGCGGCTTGATTCCCGCTCTCCCCAGAGTTCATACTGTTGTTGTGTCCTTGGGCAAGACACTTAACTCGCCTTGCCTCCAGTGTCCGTGGCTCTGGTGAATGAATGTGTGTGACAGTTCAGTGGTGGTCGGGGAGTCCTGCTAAAAAGAAATACTTGAATCTGACTTTGCTGAACCCTCTGACCTCTGTTTGCAGGTACGTTCAGCTCTGTGTATCTGGGAGAGGCTCAGATGCAGGACGGGACCAGACAGAAGTTTGCTTTGAAACACCTGATCCCCACGAGCCACCCTACTCGCATCGCTGCTGAGCTCCAGTGTCTGACTGTGGTCGGGTGAGAGCAGGACGTTGTCTTCTTGTTTGTTAAAGCAACACTATGTAACTTCTTACCATAGAAGATCTAGCCTCAGAATTTATGAAAAGTTGTTGGGGGAATATTTGAGCTGCCCTTAGAGCTAAGAGGAGTCACACAAGAAAGACAGACTGAAGGTTTTCAGAAGAGTATTGACCATTAATACGGTACATGTACAGACATTTGAACACCTAATACCGTGTGGTAGTATTAAACCTGCAAGTCTGGCTATGCATCTGTAGGAAAAGATAATAAAGGCTAGAGGGACAAAATATATATATTATATTGGACATTAGTAACAAAGCCTTATTAATCAGCTGACGGAGACATTATTTGCGTTGTCATTAGAGCCTTTAAATACTTTGTAGTGGATTTTAGTCTTGTGTAAAAGTAACTGGCTCTCACAGATCTTGTTCAGAGTTCTGATGGTGTTTGGGACCTTTTGCAGAGGAAGAGAAAATGTGATGGGAGCGACGTACTGTTTCAGGAAAGAGGACCACGTGGTGATTGTGATGCCTTATATGGAGCACCAGGCCATAGTGGTACAGACAGAATTCTATCACTGATTATTCTCGACATATTCCTCATGAGAACCAATAGTTATGGTTAAATGGTTGTTTTTTAGGACATCATTGGCTCGCTGAGCTTTGAAGAGGTCCGTCTGTACATCTACCACCTGCTGAAGGCTCTGAGGCATGTTCATCAGTTTGGGATCATTCATCGTGACATCAAGCCCAACAACTTCCTCTACAACAGAAATGACAAAGTGTAAGTCACATTCACACTGGCAGCATTAAAAAAAGATCCTTTATCATAGGCGTGTGGGGAAAATAAATGAAGCTCTATATTACATTAAGCTAAGAACCAGTATCATTTTGGGCAATATCATCCAAATAACAGGTTGTTAGCTCTTAATAAGAATAAGATTTATGCTCCTAACTGTAACATTAGTGGAAGTTTCTCTTATGTCATTGATTCTTGTGCCCTATTTATGCTTCACCAGCAACACATTAAAAAGGCAAACAACTGACCTGCTTCTTCTGACCCTTTTCTTTCTTTTTATTCATTTATTTTCACGCTTACTTCTGACAATCTAATAAAGCAAAGAGGAGATTCTTGAGTGGGAGGGGTGGGTAGTAATTTTAATTTTAAGTGGAGTAACACATTTGGATAATGCGTGTACAAATGTTTTGAACAATACTCTTCGAGGGAAAATCTTCTGTCTTGGCTTTTTTCTGACGTTGTGGCATTCATGTGTTTTCAGGCTGTTAGCATTTATTTATTGACTCTGCATTTATTTTGTAGCTATGCACTGGTGGACTTCGGTTTGGCTCAGGGCACGGCGGACACTCGGATCCAGCTGCTGAAGGTTGGGAGGTCTTCATGGAAAGGTGGTGGTGGGTCCCTGGCCAAACCTGCCCCATCCCAGAGGATCAAACCCCCTTCCCACACCAACCCCACAGCCTCCACCTCCCTCCACTCTCCTCCCCCTGTCTCCTCTGCTTCCACTACCTCCTCCATCCCCTCCTCCACCATTTCCAGGAAAACAGCCCCCAAAAAACGCGCTGTCACCACGGTCTCCACTTCCACATCCCGCTCAAAGCACTCAAAGGTGGTGTGTTATTCTCAACCTCTGGGTTTGGGTCTGTTACTCCTGCAGGGTTCCCACATGTCCCTAAAAGTCTGAAAAAAAAATGCATGGTAAATATGGAATAACTAGGCATGTTTTCACTTGGTATGGTTTGGTGCAGTTTGTACTGGTCAATTATTTCAATAACTTAAAACTAAAAGGGTAGCAGCGGCTTCCTGTTAGAGTGCATACCACATACTCAGGAGGGACCTGGCTCGGTTTCCTGAGTCATTTCCTTCACTTGTTACCCATTGTTTTCCATCTAGCTTCTTTCTCAACTGTCAAATGAAGGCAACAGAAATATAGATCTTTTAAAAGTAATTCATCCTGGTTGTTAGAGGATGTAGGTATAGCTGAATGCTACAGTAATAAACAGTAAGTTTATTCTCAGCTTATTCTGAAAGCTCCTCCAGTTTAATGTAGAGAGATAGCTTTAATTAGATAAATACCTGGTAAAAGACTGGATGTATCATCAGACAGTAACTTTAGTAAGTCATTTTATCCACAGTACCTTCAGGTATTTGGGTTAATAAACTCTAGAAAACATGAAAAAAGAAAAAGGGTGTTTAGGCAACGTAACATGGAATAATCATAACTCAATGATATTATCAGTATCTTGATGTACAATACAAACGTAAAGTTGTGATTCAGACTTTTACGGCTCAAGCCAAAAGTGGGAACCCTGTTAATGCCTCTTTCCACTTTTGTGTCACTGCTCTGTTGGTCTGCTGTAAATTCTCCCCTCTTGGTGTTTGTTTATGGAAGGATTTGGCAGGACTTCGTAAAGTGTCTCGGCCTGTTTTTGGAGAGAAAAACCTGAACAGCTGCACGTCAACTCTCTCCACCACCAAACAGGCAGCTGCTCGCACTGAAGTAAGACCAATGAGAAGCAGAATTCCTCCAGGCAACTTAGAAAACATTACTAGAAACATATTTTAAAAAGCTGTATCATTTTGCTTTAATCTTTCCAGTTGTTGAAGCCTGGTAAAAGCGAGGACCCGGCCAGTCGCAGATACTTGTCGACGGGTCGTAGTACAGCCCCTCTCAGGTCTCAGGGAGCCAATCAGAAACCTCAGAGAGCTGTGCCCCAGAGCCTCACCTGTAGCTGCTACCAGACTGACCGCGTCTGCAACATCTGTTTGTCCAGGTGAAGAAATTACCACTGCACAATTCATACTGTAGGTAAGCCGTTACATTAGAAGTTTTGGTTAGTATTGTTAGATAATTGTGTAAATGTTGTGTGTGACAGGAAACAGCAGATTGCACCAAGGGCCGGAACCCCAGGTTTCAGGGCACCGGAAGTCCTTACCAAATGTCCAAACCAGGGAACAGGTGAGAAGATTTAAGACTCTTAAACAACACGACAAGGTGCTCAACCAGAATAGATTTGATGGAAAGACAAATTTTCCCTAAGGATGTATACAATATACATTAACTTATCTAGTAGTAGCCCCCATTGCTCTGTGCCTTGTCAAAGCCAGTCTCTTCTATCTCCCTTATGGTTGTTAACTTATGATTTCTTTTTAAGCCACCTACTGACTTATGCTCCAACTGTATCTAAATGTGTCTGCTGTATTCGATCCTGACCTCCTAAACGCTCCTGTCCTCTGCAGCGATAGACGTGTGGTCGGCCGGTGTGATCTTGCTCTCGTTGCTCAGCGGACGTTACCCCTTTTTCAAAGCTGGCGATGACCTGATTGCTCTCAGCCAAATCATGACAATCCGCGGCTCCAGAGAGACCATTCAGGCTGCCAAGAAATTCGGTTTGTATTTCAAAAAATCCTATTTTATTTTCTAGACCCTTACTATGTAACAGCAAGTCTAGGAACGTCAGAGACTTCATGTAATCCTTGTGTTTCAGGTAAATCCATTGTGTGCAGTCGTGAACTTCCACGACAGGACCTCCGAGTGCTGTGTGAGACCCTGAGAGGACACCGACCATCCCCTGATGATGATGTCACACCCCTTCCTCAAAAGAATGACTCTGCTGCGTCACGTGGAGACAAACTCCCAGACATGATGCCCACACACCGCCCCGCAGAGGAACACTCAAAACAAGATGACACACATGACCCAGACAAAACACCTTTATCCAAAGCACTCCAAAACCAGGACCATACAGAGAGGGAGGAGGATGAATGTGGCTGGGACAGGGTTCCAGACGAAGCCTATCATCTTCTGGACCGACTGCTGGACCTGAACCCTGCCACGAGGATCACAGCAGCTGACGCCCTGCTTCATCCGCTCTTTAAGGACCTTTAGCAAACAAAAAGAGTTCTGGTATAACCGGCCAAGTTGCCTTACATTAGAAACCCATGTTTCCACTGAACTAGTAATGAACCAGGTCTAAACCAGGACTTTTTTGGATTTGGATGCACCACAGTTTGATTTAAGACTTTGGACAATGATTTTGACATTTTAATTGATAACCACCAAAACGTTATTGCAATACAAGTCAGTTTTTGCTATACTGATATTGTGATTGATAATATTACAAGAATAATAAACTTGCAACATTATGCAGCCATAGCCACAGTCAAAATAAAGCCGTTTCGGTTGGATACCTTTTAGTTTTACTTCCCTGTTTCCATTGACTAGGCCTAAAATAATTTACAAGCCATATAAAAGTCAGCAAAAACCCCTCTGGAGCACACGGCTAATTTAAATCTATCAGCACTTACAACATGTACGTTGCACTACACAGACACAACGCCATTCCTGGCTTCATTGTGATAAAGAGTCAACAAATGTAAAACATGTAACAAGCTGATACCAGCTAGTGAATTTTTTCTTCAGTGTTGAACATACCACTGCTATATGTCTGTGTAAACTACCTGCAACCAAAGCCAGTTTCACTAAATTTACCGAAATATGAGATTTAACACAGACAAAATAATCTAAATCCAACTCTGGTTTGTTTACCACTTTGTGAATGTGCCTTTTATTAAGTGTGAAATCCATAGCATTTGTGTGAATGCAAACCTGCCAACCTCTATGCTTTTGCGTAGCAGGCACCCTTTTTGAAATTACAGTACGACGGTCTGATTTGTTGCTCTAAGAACGCAGTCTGCAGGGTTGCCCCTCCCTCTCTCAAACTCAGTCTAGCTGCCTGTCAATCAATCAGTAGCAGTAAGTCCCGCCTCTCTCCAAATACCGCATTGTGATGCACTTTTGGATTGTTCATGCTCGTGTGTGATTGGCTGGAGCTGGGAACAGCGCTACCTAAACAAAGTTATCAGGAAGAGAACCCATCAGCGGCGCTGGAAACTCAAACAGCATCAACAGAGACTAATGGATTGTCGATTTAATACTCAGTCCAAGTCTTTCACGAACACAAGTGAGCCGAAACAACAACCCTTAATCTGTTAACTCAACTATATAAACAAGAAGTATATATCCTTTTTCACTTTGTATAAAAAAGATGTCTTTTAAAATAGAACTGAGGTTTGTTTTTTGTTAATGAGATTTGATTAGCAGCCAGCCTTTGTGTGTTGTAATTATTTTACAAAAAAATAGAGCCCATATTATTTTTACTGTAGACAGTTGTATAATAATCATAATACTAATAGTAATATTACAATAACTATGTTAGATTAAAGAATATGCAGGGTTTCTAGAAATAGAATATTCCTGACACATTGTAATTATTTTTAGGGTACTTTTTCCAACTGAGTAGGTTCCACTGTGTCATTAGGCCAATATAATGCTCGCTTATATAAATTGAGTATATCATATGTTTATGATTAGGTAAAAATAAAATCCAAAATCCATGAGAATTTATCAATAACTGAAACAAACCAGTGTTTATTTTCACTTTATTTGTCAAGTATTAAAGTTTAATGAGGAATATATTTGTATGCGTTAGTTCATATTTCACATGTTTGTTTCTATAACCTGTTATGATCAAGATTGAGAAGAAAAGGGCTGCAACACCGATGTAGTACTGAAAAAAAAATCCCGGATTGGCAGGGCTGAGAATGTGTCATTGAGCTATTGAAGACTGGCCTACACTGTTGGTTTGTGTTTAATAATAAAATAAAAGGCAGTTGCTGTAATTAACCTCTTTTGTACAGAAAATAAAGTAAAATTACAATTCTTCCATTCCCTACTAATAAATTTAGCTAAACATTTGGACTTAAAATCTACAATGATTTTTTTTTAACCTTCAGCATTTTGTTAAGATTTGAAGGATGAAAAGCAGTGAGTTATACACTCACCAGCCACTTTACACTTTATTAGGTACACCTTGCTAGTATCGGGTTGGACCCCCTTTTGCTTCAGAACTGCCCTAATTCTTTGTGGCATAGACTAGGTGTTAGATACATTCCTCTGAGATTTTGGTCCATATTGACATGATAGCATCACACAGCTGTAGCAGATTCTTCTATGATGCAACTCTCCCATTCCACCACATCCCAAAGGTGCTCTATTGGATTGAGATCTGGTGACTGTGGAGGTCATCTGAGTACAGTGAACTCATCGCAGACTGTTCAAGAAGCCAGTCTGAGATGATTCGAGCTTTTGTGACATGGTGCATTATCCTCCTGGAAGTAGCCATCAGAAGATGGGTACACTGTAGTCATAAAGAAATTGACATGATCTGCAACAATAGACAGATAGGCTGTGGCCTTTAAACAATGCTAAAGAGCCCAAAATGTGCCAAGAAAATATCCTCCACACCTCCTCATTACACCACCACCACCAGCCTGAACCGTTGAGACAAACCAGGGTGGATCCATGCTTTTGTGTTCTTTAGGCCAAATTCTGACCCTACCATCAATGTCGCAGTCATACAGAATGGGGAAAACAAAAACTAGATGGTAAAAAAGATGACACTGAATTCCAATGACAATAACAATAAGTAGAAAAAAGTTTCAATTTATTTTAGACGTAACAAACTTCCTGCCTTTTGTAAATGCATTTATTTTATACAGTGCCTTTAAATAAAGATAAGCCCTTCTGCAAATGTGATAAATAAGAGACTTTTAAACTGCTGGTTGTCGTCTACATTTTAACACTTTCCTTTGCTTCGATGAGTTCCTCAATCCGAACTAGGACGCTCTCGATCATGTCGAACGTATGCAGCGCTGAGTGAAGGGCCTAAAAGGACAAAGAAGTAACAAAAAGTAAGCTTATTTACTTTGGCATTCAGGCAATTTACAATATATTTATATGCTATCTAACACAGTTTTAACTAATCTCTGTTCTTGGACCAACTGTAAATGTATATCTAATATGGCATGGACTTTTGTCGATCTTGTTTCTCTGACAGGACGTTTCCCGGCATCAGTTTAATGTGTCTCTCGGTACTGCCCTCTTGAATACACAAAGATGAGACAAGTTTTCTGTACAGATAATAAGGATTCAATTTTGTGTTGCTTTGAGAGATGTACAAGAAGTATTTTGCTTGTCCATTCCCAGTCTCAGTGTCAAGTTGTGTCTCAAGTCTTTTGTCCACAAGTCGAGTCTTAAGTCTTTGATTCACAAGTCGAGTACCAAGTCTTTGTTCACAAGTCGCGTCTCAAGTCATTTGTCTACAAGTCGAGTCCAAAGTCTTTTGTCTACAAGTCGAGTCCAAAGACTTTTTTCTACAAGTCGAGTAAGTAAGTAATCTCAGGGGCCTGTTTGCACAGCCTACACCTTGGGTCTTGTCTGGTGTGGTAGATCTGGGCCTCTATTGCTCTGGTGCTCAGGGCTTGTTCCTGTGCAGCCATGATGAGTGCCTCTGTGCTGTCCTTCAGTCCGGCCCGTTCTAGCCATTGGTAGGATTTCTTGATATCAGCCACTTCAGTTATGTTCCGGTGGTACATCCCATGTAGGGGTTTGTCCTCCCATGATGGTCCCTCCTCCAGCTCCTCTTCCTCTGTTCCCCATTGCCTGAGACATTCACTGAGCACATCATCTGTCGGGGCCTTATCTTTGATGTACTTGTGGATCTTGGATGTTTCATCCTGGATAGTGGCTCTCACACTCACTAGTCCACGGCCGCCTTCCTTACGGCTAGCGTACAGTCTCAGGGTGCTGGATTTGGGATGGAACCCGCCATACATGGTGAGGAGCTTTCGTGTCTTAACGTCTGTGGTCTGTATCTCTTCCTTTGGCCACCTTATTATTCCTGCAGGGTATCTGATCACTGGCAGGGCATAGCTGTTTATTGCCCGTGCCTTGTTCTTGCCATTGAGCTGACTTCTTAGGACTTGCCTTAATCGTTGGAGGTATTTGGCAGTTGCTGTTTTCCTTGTTACCTCTTCAAGGTTGCCATTTGCCTGTGGTATTCCAAGGTACTTGTAACCATCCTCAAAGCCTGCTATTGTTCCTTCTGGTAGTGAGACCCCTTCTGTGTGGACTACCTTCCCTCTCTTTGTCAGCCCGAATGACATCCCAGTGTCAGAGCTGTAGATCCTGGTGGTGTGGATCAGTCGATGTCCCGCTCGCTCTTAGCGTATAGCTTGATGTCATCCATGTAGAGGATGTGACTGATGGTGACCCCATTCCTGAGTCGGCATCCTATGCAGAACAGCAGTGGGGACAGAGCATCTCCTTGGTATATGCAAGTGGCTTGCCATTGGCCTCAAGGGTGGTTTTCCATAGCCTCATCGAGTTTGCAATAAAATGTGTCTTAGAGTCCTGTTGATTTTGTACATCTCCAAGCATTCAGTGATCCATGTGTGTGGCATTGAGTCATATGCTTTCTTGTAATCAATCCAGGCAGTGCACAGGTTGGTGTGTCGGGTTCTGCTGGTGTGTCGGGTTCTACTGTTCTGTCAACCAGGAGTTGGTGTTTGGCTCCTCTGGTTTCTTTTCCGATGCCCTTCTGTGTTTTGCTCATGTATTGATCCATGTGCCCACTTATCTTAGCCGCGATGATGCCTGACATGAGCTTCCATGTTGTGGAGAGACAGGTTATTGGCCGACAGTTGGATGGGACTGTACCCTTTGTGGGATCCTTCAGGATCAGGATTGTACGCCCTTCGGTAAGCCATTCAGGGTGCGTCCCATCCCTTAGCAGCTGGTTCATTTGTGCTGCAAGGCGCTCGTGGAGTGCAGTGAACTTCTTTAGCCAGTAGGTGTGGATCCTGTCAGGGGTCGGTGCTGTCCAGTTTTTCATACCTGAGACTCTTTCTTGGACATCTGCCGCTGTGATGGTAACTGGATTCTGTTCAGGGAGGTTGCTGTGGTCCTCTCTCAGAGCCACCAGCCACTGTGCACCGCTGTTGTGTGATGCCATCCTCTCCCATATACATTTCCAGTACTGTTCAGTTTCCAGCCTTGGTGGGTCGGCTCTGCTGTTATTACCCTGCCACTTTCGCAGGTTGAGTTGCGAACAGCCGGTTTAATCTTCTGGCTTCATTCTTCTTTAGCCAGTAGGCTTGGATCAGTTGTTTGGCTGTTTCAAGTGCAAGAAGAGATGTTGTTTTCTCATTGATAGAGATATATATATATATATATATATATATATATATATATATATATATATATATATATATATATATATATATATATATATATATATATATATATATATATATATATATATATATATATATATATATATATATATATATATATCATTCAACATTTTAAATCTCAAAGACCAATGTCTTCTAATTTCACAGCTGTTTTTCAGAAGTTTTACTTCTGTTCTTGTTCTGGTTCCCCAACACCTGACGCAGACCTTGTTTGGCCGGTCGCCATCTGATCCGGCTTCTTATTATTGTCTCTCATCATTTTTATGAGGTAGGCAGTAGCACAAAAGGTCTTGCCTAAGGCAAGCGCCCCGAGGAGGATACGAACCCGGGTCCCCGTGTGAAAAGTCCTGTCCTTACCAGCTGAGCTATCTTGCCTATAACATTTTGATCTCAAAGACCAGTGTCTTCTAATTTCATAGCTGTTTTTCAGAAGTTTTACTAAAGCCACTGACCTGGATCTGGGAATCTGTCGCCATGTTTGGCAGCTTCTCCTCTCCCACCGACACAGAAACCAAGGGTTCTGTAAAGAAGAAAAAAACAACACAGATTAAAACATTTAACTACTGTTCCAAGCATTTTAAATAAGTCTTGTGACAAACCTTTGCCTCTGCTTTTCTTGTTCTCCATCGTGTTGTGCAGTTCTCTCTCATAGTGAGCCCTAGACATGTTGATTCCCACTCGCAGCGGCTTCAGAAATGTGTCTTCGATTTTATACAGCTCTGTCCAGATTCCAGTCTGAAATATCCCTCACATAATCAGCCTTCAGTTGTATTGTTAAATAATATTAATAAGCAAAGATAATGCCCGTGCCTCTAAATCAGTCTCCAGTGTATAGCGCTGACTGGCCTTTACAGAGTTCTCACCTGGTTCTCTGTGACTTTGTCTCTGATGACCAGGTAACGCAGCAGATTCAGGGACTCCATGATTCTGTGAACAAATACAATTAATCTAGATGTATGTGCACTCTTATACTGTTTAATACTCATTTAGATATCAGCCCATGTGTGGGGCTGGTACAGACCTGTCCATGTTCTCCAGCAGGTCGGTCTCTGGTCCATCTGGGAGGCTCAGGACCAAACGGAGCAGAGGCAGCAGGTGGACCCCTTCAAACCAGGAGTTACCATTTTCCAGCTGAGGACACGAACAGACAAGCTTCCTTTTAGTAGCTGATTTTATCAATTTATTATTGACATTTAGAGTAATTTTAAAATGTATACAGAGTCTATTAAAAAATAAGCAGGTCATCACCAGTAGAATTAGTATGTCCATTTTGTGGCCTGAAAACACCAATTGTCATCACAAGTCCTTTTCTCCAAATAAAACTGTTTCTATGGATACTTCTTTGACTTTTAAGATCACCATTTTCTTGTTCCTCACTTTTACATTGTGCCCCAGTGGTGAAGGCAGAGAGTGGTTCTGTTTTATTCATAATCTTGGGAAATCCTAATTGATCACAATCCCTCAGCCCTACCTTCAGAGCTGAGTCAATCCGATTCTTGATGTTTTTGATGATGTATCCTTCCACTCCGGAGTGATTACTGGTCTTCAGCATCATCCTGAGAATCAGACCATTCAACTATACACTTGTGCTCATAAGTTTACATACCCTGCTACAATTTGTGATTTTTATTTTGGCCATTTTTCAGAGAATATGAATAATAACACAAAAAAACTTTTTTTCCCCAAACGTAGTTAGTGGTTGGGTGAAGCCATTTATTGTCAAACAACTTAGTTTACTTTTTAAAAATCATATTGACAACATAAACTACCCAAATTACCCTAATAAAAAGTTTACATACCCTTGTAATTTTGTTCTGATAACATGCACATGTTGACACAAACAGGTTTGAATGTCTGCTAAAGGTAACCCTCCTCACCTGTGATCTGTTTGCTTGTAATCAGTTTGTGTATAAAAGGTCAGTGAATTTCTGGGCTCCTGACAGACACTTGCATCTTTCATCCAGTGCTGCACTAACGTTTCTGTATTCTGAGTCATGGGGAAATCAAAAGAATTGTCAATAGATCTGCATAAAACAGGAAAGGGATATAAAAATATATCCAAGGAATTGAGAATGTCAATCAGCAGTGTTCAAACTCTAATTAAGAAGTGAAAATGAAAAGGTCAAGTAGACCAACAAGAATTTCAGCCACAACAAGGGATGCAAAGAAAAAAAAAACACAAATAACTTCAGCTGAAATACAGGACTCTCTAAAAGAAAGTGGTGTGGCTGTTTCAATATGCACAATAAGGAGGCACTTGAAGAGAAATGAGCTGCATGATCGAGATAGCCATTACTACACAAATTCCACAAAGCATTTTGCTTATAATACGCCAAACAGCACAGACACATCTTTTTGGCCACAACCGTAAACGTTACATTTGGAGAGAAGTCAACAAGGCCTATGAGGTACACCATTCCTACTGTGAAACATGGAGGTGGGTCTCTGATGTTTTGGGGATGTGTAAGCTACAAAGACACAGGAGATACTGGAGGAAAATTTACACTCTTCACCCCTGAAGCTGCGTATGGGACGTACTTGGATGTTCCAACATGACAACGATCCAAAGCACAAGCACAAGTCGACCTGTCATTGGCTACAGCAGCATAAAGTGAAGGTTCTGTCCATCACAGTCTCCTGACCTCAGTGTCATTGAGCCAATCTGAGGAGATCACAAACGTACAGTTCATGTAAAACAACCCAAGAATTTACAGGAACTGGAGGCTTTTTGCCAAGAAGAATGGGCAGCTTTACCCTCTGAGAAAATAAAGAGCCTCATCCACAACAATCACAAAAGACTTCAAGCTGTCATTGATGTTAAAGGTGGCAACACACGGTATTAAAACTGGGGTAGGTAAACTTTTGATCAGTGTAATTTGGGTAGTTTTTGTTGTCATTATGATTTTCAAAGAGTAAACAATGTTGTTTGTCAATAAATGGCTTTAACCAACCATTTACTGTGAGTGAGTGAAAGAAATGTTTTTGTTATCATTCATATTCTCTAAAAAATGGCCAAAAAAATAAAATTAAAACACAACTTCCACCAGGGATGTAAACTTATGAGCACAACTGTATTATCTTCAGAGTTATTTCTGAAGACGTGGCACTTACTGAAAGAAACTGTATTTGGCTTCGGTGTTCAACTTGTCCATGCTGAGCTGGAAAACTTTTAGGGCTCTAATTCTCTGTTGAAAAAAATAATCAGTAAATTTGTGTTGCATTGAAAATACCTCATACAAGTAGTTCTGTCTGCAGCACTCACCAAATCCTGCCTTGGACACATCGTCATGACCTTCACTAAGTTCTGAAACATTTAACATTTTATCAGAGTCTGACCGCTCAATGCTACATCGAGGCTAGTGTTACTTTCATGTGTTTACCTGAGGCACTGAGAGGAAAGTTTTGATCTCCAGAAGATCCACAGGCAGACTGCTGTCCTCCAACCGCACCAGCGTCTTCTCATACAGTTCCTGTTTAATCAGAAACATGCTACATTTACAACAAGGTACAACAAAAGAGCTGAAGTGATTGTTAATCGCTCATCAATGTGAAGCTGTGGAAGTCTGTGGAGTTTATGAAAAGCCTAAAAAAAATGTGATGAAAAATGCAATGAGCCTGGCTCAATAAACCCGACTTAAAAGTGAGGAGAATACGTTTTGATCTGGTAGCTTAGCTGCAAATTACCAAACTGTTACTTCACACTCCTTTATTTACAGCATGTGAACAACTATGGTAGCCCTGCAGGGACATGCTGTTGTTTATAAACAGACCCAGTGGAAAACGTTTTTTAATGGCGACTCACTTTAGTTCAATCAAATCAGTTTAAAATGATTTGGCAAGAATGTGTGCTCAAAATGATACAGTAATGTGCTTCTCTTTCAGCAGTGCTCAGTTTGTCCTCTGTGGGAATTTGTTGTAATTAATTAATTGTAATTAATTTCAGTAATCCCCGTGTTTACGAGTCATAATACCCCAAAAATATCAGTGACTACTGCCAACTCACCAGTCCTTTATGAATCCTGCTCTCCTCAGTCCTAACGGTGAACACAGAACAGACCATTAACTGAAGGGTTACACACAAATGCATACCTGAACAAGTCTGAACAAGTCAAAAGCACAACACTTATATACATCTAAAAATATAAGCGCCAGTGCAGAGATTAAAA
The DNA here is from genome assembly GCA_024349245.1 of Neodontobutis hainanensis. Lineage (NCBI taxonomy): Eukaryota > Metazoa > Chordata > Actinopteri > Gobiiformes > Odontobutidae > Neodontobutis > Neodontobutis hainanensis. The sequence goes on from JALDNG010000218.1 coordinate 20,815, forward strand.
CAGCAACAAACATCAAACGCATTCACGTACAACAGGGCAGCCACAGCAGCAGTCATTAAATCCATTCAGAATAATAAATACACAATAAATCTATTTAAAAAGCATATGGGTGGGTCACTGTTCGTGAGTCTGATGATTTGATCTGATGAGCAGATTAGGGTGAATGGTGGACCTGGAGTTTGCTGAAAAAATATAGTCGTTGCTGACACTTTGAGAAGATATTTTCAATGTTGACTTAGAACATGGGTTTGTGGTTTATCATTGTATTTGTATAAAATCAATAAATCTTTAGAATTACAATGAAACAAACAAATGTGTCCTTTAAAAATGTGAAAGCACATAAATGCCTCTTATTCTATTCATTTATACATTACTTTCCAAAAACATTGTATTATTAGGCTATTTTGTTGCCGTGCTTTTACCTGGACAGGAGGAGGCAGACGTGCTCCATATTAGTCCGGAGACAGTAAATAGGGCTGTCACACACAAAAATAAATAAATAAAAAAGATAAGTATTCAAGTATTGATATAAATATAAAATGATCTGGTGTGATGTAATCAGTAGTGTCGTACCTAAAAACAAAAGGTAAAGTGTCCACAGCCAGATGATGGACGAACAGCAGGTGAGCCACGCAGGCCAGAGACTCTTTGGGATAACGCACCTCTTCCTCGAAAAACCCAGGCAGCTGTCTCCGTCTGAGCAGAGGCTGGTGCACCAGGCCCTGGACCGACTCTCCGATGGCACACAGGCTCCTCTGAGGAACATTTACAGGAGAACGCAGCTGAATGTATAGTTAAAAAAATGTCCTTTCATGGTCTTGCGATAATGGTGTTTTTCTACCAGAATGTCTGAGGCAAAGTCCCTGAGGGGAGACTCTGGCAGCGTGTCCTGATCCTGGAGATGGACCTCCAGCAGCAGACGACTCAGAGCCTGCATACAACTGCACCACAACAACAAAAACATTACTGGGTGTTTTGACAATGTAACACATAAGGTGGAGACTTAAATTGGAGAATAGATGGAGTACATTACAACCAGTGCATGCTGATTTTTCAAAGGAATGGCCTCACCGCCCCAGAAGGATCAAAAAGATAATCAGCGAGATTAGTACTAGGTCAACTACTCAAAGGGATTGTGATGTACAATCTAGAGTCTACTTTTGCACAAAACGTCTGATCTATTAACGGCTGCAGGAGCTGGAACACTCTGCCAACAGTAATTAAAGATAGCTCCACTTTGGTTTTGTTTAAGAAAGCTTAAAAGATGGCTGAATAACAATCTGTGAACATTAGGTACATTAAAATAGTTACATTATAACAAGCATATACCTATAATAAGTACTTTAAAATAGGGAGTAGCACTTTATTTAAGCATAGGCACTTAAACAAATAGGCAGATGGTAGTGCATCAATTGTACCTGACCCTTCTATGTATTGTATTGTGGTACTGCATGTCTGTTGTATGGTATCATGTCTGTTGTATGGTATTATTTCTGTTGTATGGTATCATTTCTGTTGTATGGTGCAAGTGTGTGTAACAAGGTATTTACATGCTTTTATTTTGAAATGACTGATTCAATTAATTTTAACGACTCCATGCCTTTTACAGTGACTGTCTGAACCAAATTTCTCAACATTATATTATGGAAATATCCTCTGTGGACCACACATTTAAACGGACATAGAAAGAAACAATTTAAGGTTCAAAACATTTGGTGTTTCAAATCTGATTTTCCCATTCACTGGGATCTCTACTGATGGGAAATAAAAAAGAGAAAAGGTTTGTGCATATTTGTAGCTACTTACAACTTGAGCAGCTCAGTGCGCAGCTCGTCCTCTCTCACTGGTAGTGCTCTCTCCAGATCCCCCATGATCTGTCCTGCGCTCTCACACTTCAGCAGGTTCTGTTGTGCCTCTTCCACAAAGGGCTTGATGAAGGCTGTGAGGTCGGTGGAGCAACGACAGAGTGAGAAGACGTCGTCCTCCTCCTGCTCTTTGCTCAGAGGGAAGGGCAGCTTGGACATTTGGTCCAACAATGAGGCAAGCACCATGCCCAGGGACGAGGCTTTATGGACGCCCAGACACAGCAGCACTGTGGAGAAAAGAAATTAAGATGTGAACCAACAATTTAATCCATATCCTTCTCATTTTTAACTCAGCAACACAGACTGTTTCAAATGTAGTGTAATAAAAGTAAAGAAGAGAAAAGTCGCGTGCAGGGCCGGTCTAACCAAATGGAGCAGAAACCACACAATAAATGCGTTTAGGTAAATGTATAAAATCCCTCCGGCCACAGTGAAAATCCACCCAAATTTGGCGGGTGTCAATGTCAGGTTATGTGGACTTGCATGATTTATTTATTCATCCTCTGCTAACTACTTGACCCTCTAGTCTGTAGTATGAAAGTATGAAAAAGGTCAGAATTTTATGATTAATCAAAAAGCAAGAATTCTATGATTAAAGTCAGTAGTAGGGTCAGGATGAAAGAACGTTGTTAAAAACATACATAAAAAGCTATGTAAACCCACAAAAAGCAGTGATTGTACAAATAGTTACACTGTATATATTTTGTTTGCAAACAGACATTACCTGCCATTTTGCTTACCACTGTCATAAACAGGAGGTGTGTCTTCTGTGCACAGCCTTTACAGGTTGTGGCAAAAGCATATTTATCTAGGCTTACAGGTACGATTGTGAGTAAAGTCTGATTTTATCTCCACATTAACACACTCACAGCTCCACAGACAAACCCAGTGATAACTGAAATAAATGTTATGCCACTTTGTGATACCACTGATCCAGACCACACATGTTGTGGGTTTTTTCTGTAGAAGCCTGGTGCACGAACAGAACATCTCGGCAGTCAGAGGACTGACTTGTGCACAAATCTCTTCTTGGCTTACATCACAATACATCTCTATCATACTGGTGAGATATAAACCACCCCCGATCCTGAGCACATCTTCTGCTTGTGCCCACAGTCTGAACAGAGCAGCATTTTAGCTTCTTGCCACAAAAATCTGGAATAGCCTCCAAATGATGCAAGACGCACCTCAACTCTTTCAGTTCTTCCTTTGCTGGTCTGTAATGTCTACATTTTTTTCTTGTACACTCTTCCCCATTTTAATGATTAAAACTATTAAAATTATTTGAAATTGTCACCTTTCTGTAGCGGGCCTAGCAGCAAATGGAGGCTCTTTGCGATCGTGTCTGGGTCGTCCTGCTCCAACTGCTCCAACAGACCAATGAGCAGCTCCTTAGGCGGACACACCTGGAAAACGTGTGTTAAATAGACAACCTGTCATATGTGTATAGAAAAGTGATGTTACACAGCTATATCCATTTTGGGATGGATTATGTTGCAGACCTCTAAAAGGTGATTGAAAATGGCCAGGCAGTGAGGCAGGTCTTTGTTTTCTTCCTTTAATAAAACCTGAATCAGAGGCGGCAGCAGGTTCCAGCCCATACATCGCACTACGTCCTGGAAAAATCATTTTAAAAATGAGTGAGATTACACAATTGAAGACTTTTTGTTCCCCACAGATATGAAATTTGTACCTGATTTTTTTCATCGAGCACAATGCTGAGCAGCTGCAGACTGTTGCCCTCCTCGATACAGGCTCGTCCTGAGACAGTGAACACATCGTGGTCCTCTGTGGTGTAGCTTTTTTCAGGGACGGCTTGCTGGAAGCGAAATAGAAAATTAGGAATCTGGCAAATATTTAGAAGATAAAAGCTAAAATTTGGATCAAATGAGATTATTTTTGACACACCGAATCGACGATTATAGGTTAATAAAAATACATTTAAGAGGTAAAACTTTATTTGCAATATATTATGCAGCCCTGATCCAAATGCAGTTTATTTAACCCTGACGTGTGTCTCATATCTTCATATTCAGACTGATTAGGGTTTTAGCACCTCTCACATTTTGAACACGGTCAGTTCTGCTTCTCACTGGGAACGGGGTTAGAATCAAGCTTTGCAGACTGAGAGAGTTTTTTTGTCATTTTTTTCTTGTCATTTAGGTTATTTAAAGTAACATATACAAGCGTTATCAAATTAAAATGTTTAAATTTTCTGCTTGCATATAATGTACAGTATAATATATATTGTTATTAGAGAAAAGTCAAATTCCGTATTCTGCATTAAAATATAATAATAAATAAATTAAGCGTTGAACACCATTTATATTTTGTCATATTTCATCAAAAGAAATATATTTTCTGCATATTTTTACACACTACTGTAAACTTGGATATTATTTTCCATTAACAAAATGTTTACACAAATTTACATTTCAAGGCACAATCCGGTCATAAATTTACGCAATGCGTTATTTCCCAAAAGGTTTTAAAATATGTCTGAATATTTATTTGGGCCATCGTTTTGGTGCATTCTTCTTCTTAATAAAATCCTTAAAATGACTACATCACGGAGAATCTTTATAGACACGAATGTGATTAGAATATATCTGAAGTAAATGAATTAAAGAGAACAAGAATGACTGAAGACTCACACATCTCTGGACCACTTCACTCAGCTGCTCCAAGGCCATCACTGCAGTGTGTACAAAGTACAAAAGGCACAAAAACCTACTCTTAAATCAAAACTACCGTAAATATAACTTCATGAAGCTAGTACTAGCTTCCAAATAGCTCCATGATACGATTTATGGTGAAAAATAACTATTAATATAGGTAAGCAGATGTAAACAGAGCAGAAAAACTATATAAATAAGCAGTTAGCTTAGCCGTTAAACACTTTAGCTACATTAAGCAATTACACTTTATGAGATCATTGTTTGCGACATTCATAAATGACAAACGTGCACATAAATAGTCAAAAACCCTAGCTACATTTCCAACCGAGACCACTACATTGAGCACAATCACGCGGCTAAAGCATAGGGCGAAAGCCAGTGGGTGAACATTGTCCGCTTGGGTTCGCCGTAGTTAAAACGTCATCGGTCAAAGTTGAAGTCCTTCCAAACAGAAACAGCATGGAGGAAAGGAAGCAGAGAAGTAAGGCTAGTGGCGCCTTAAAAACAGCCAAAAAGGGTTGGTAACTATTTAAGAAAATTGTGTAACAGTTAGACATGAAGCTGGGCTGGTGGTTACATCATGTTTGAAGCGGTGAATGTTGGTTCTTAGCTCGTATTTAGTAGTTTTGGTAGGTACAGTTACTGTAGGCAACTTTGTCACCTGAAATTAAACCTAACTTCGTTTTTTTTTCTTTAAAAATGTAAAAATGGCCAATGTTATAAAAATGAAAATCTAAGGTTAACCATTGAATTCTAGTTGAATCCGTAATCGTGTCACACACTTTGAACAAAATAGATGTAACAGATGATAGCTGTGTGTGCTAGTAGACACCGACATCACTTTTGTATTATTATTTTATCAATGTGTTTAGTATTTGCTTTAAATAATACATTACGACCTAAAACGATTTTGATCAAGATTAAGGCAAAATTGAAACCCTTCAGAGTATGTGTGAGACAAGTTTATCATGCATTTTGTTTTTTTGTTTTTCAATGTCTGTTTGTTTTTTGCAGCTGAAGAAGAAGCAAGAAGGTATGAAAAGATATGTTCTTTTATCCACGTAGATGCATCAAACATTTCCATACATGAGACATTTACTAATTTCCTTTATATATTTTTTACATTCTTAAAATCTATTTTAAATTCACTCTTCCAAGTTCGATTAGAAGCTGAAAAGAGAGATTTATTCATCTTCTTCCTTGATTGGACTAAATTGAAATGATGACTAAAATAGTTTAAAACATCATAAAAGCCATTCTAAATAAGTTAAAAGGAGTGCATAGGTTAGTCCTTCAGTGAAAAAAATTGTGTTATATTTTTCAGTGTCCATTTCATTATTTTTCAAATTGACAATGAAGGTTATATCTTTCATTTTGAAGAGGTCTAGCTTCACCTCAGTACCCTTGTGTGTCAGTTGAGTCTGTTCTGTCTATTGTACGAGTAAAGGTTTTTGAGATGTATCACTCTGCACCCTTTGTTGCTATGTAAATATCCCAAATACAACTCATTAGAATTCCATTTCTAATAATTTGTGCATTCAACCCTTCTTCTTTGTGATTCATTTTGTGTATTTTCAGGAGGGAGGCAGTGAGGGAAAATCTTTGTGAGAAGTTGGACCTGGAAAAACGAGCGCTGCAGGTGGTAGAGCGCCTCCTGGAGGACAGTGTGGCTGAGGACTTCCTTATCGATTGTGTACGAATGTGTTTGTTGTGATTGACACCATTGTGGTCCTTGTGCTCATGACCTGAGACAGTTCTGTTCCTCTTTCAGGCTCAGTTCATCACTCCCACAAACTACAAAGACACTTTGGAGGAACGGTCCATTGCTAAACTCTGCGGGTATCCCCTTTGTCCCAATAAACTCGGAAAGATCCCAGCTCAGCAGTACAAAATCTGCACCAAGACCAATAAGGTGTACGACATTACAGAGCGCAAAGTGAGAATTGTTTTTGTCAAATAGATGTCATATTTAATATATTAACATATCTTAACGGAAATGTCTGAATTTTAAGGGGAAAGTCAGAATTCTCAAGCAAAGGAAAACGTAGAATTCTAAAATCAATTCCACAAAAAATGTAAGAATTTAGAATTTTGCGGAAAAAACGTCAGACTTCTGACGTTAAAGTCAAAATTCAGAGAAATAAGACAAAATGATGTGGTTAAGTCTGAAAAAATATTTGAACTCTGCAGTTAAAGGACAGATTTGTTTATAAATTGGGCGGCAGTGGCTCAGTGGGTAGAGTGGTCGACCTTCAACCGGAAGGCTGGCGGTTCGATTCCCACTCTCCCCACAGTTCACACTGTCGTTGTGTCCTTGGGCAAGACACTTAACCCACCTTTCCTCCAGTGGCTGTAACACTGGTAATTACTGTAGAACAATGTAAGTTGCTTTGGATAAAAGCGCCAACTAAATGAATAAATTAATTGAAAATAAATTGTCCAAATTCTAAGGAAAAGTCAGAATCTTTAGAAAAGTCAGATTCCACAAAAAAAAGAAAATCATGGAATTCAGAAATCTTTTCCAAGAAAAAATTAAGAATTCTGAGGAGACAAAAGCCCAAATTCTGAGATTTAAGTCGGTCAATAATTCAGTCAAAATGTAATTTGTTATCTTTCCGTCTAGATGTTTTGCAGTAACTTCTGCTACAAGGCATCCAAACAGTTTGAACTCCAAATATCAAAGACACCTCTTTGGCTGCGACAACATGAGAGGTGAGAGACTCATCCAACGTGGTCTTATTCTTGTTCAGAGTAGATGTAGAGTAGATTTTGTCACACACTGGCAACAGGAAGAATGCCTTTTCAATTAAATGTGTGGTTGCTAAACAAAAAAAGTCCAAAGCACGAGTATATAGGATTATCCTTTAAAAACCCTGTTGTTTATAGTGAAGTCATGGGAACCAAATTACATTTCATGGTAGGCTAAATCTTTGATAATCATAACAATGCTGAAGTAGGGCTGGGCAATTTTTTTATTTTTTTTTATTTTTCAGACAATTTTTTTTATTCAATATTTTCTCTATTGCTGCTAACTTAAAAAGTGATTAAAGTCAAACATGTCAGAAATGTTCTATGTTAAAATGTTGCTTTTGAGTAGTTTCCTGCCACTTCACTAAACTACGGCCTCATTACATCTTTCTCTGTTGATTATTAGTCTTTCTAGCGTCTGCAGAGTCTTTATGGACATTATTTGAGCTGCACCTGTCATTAGCAACTGCCCTAGCCACAACACATGTGCAGAGCGGGGTTAGAAGAATTTATCCATCCATCCATCCATCTTCTACCGCTTATCCGGGGCCGGGTCGCGGGGGCAGCAGTCTAAGCAGAGAAGCCCAGACTTCCCTCTCCCCAGACACTTCCTCCAGCTCTTCCGGGGGGATACCGAGGCGTTCCCAGGCCACCCGAGAGACATAGTCCCTCCAGCGTGTCCTAGGTCTTCCCCGAGGTCTCCTCCCGGTGGGACATGCCCGGAACACCTCCCTAGGGAGGCGTCCGGGAGGCATCTGAAACAGATGCCCGAGCCACCTCAGCTGGCTCCTCTCAATGTGAAGGAGCAGCGGCTCTACTTTGAGCTCCTCCCGAGTGACCGAGCTCCTCACCCCATCTCTAAGGGAGCGCCCCGCCACTCTGCGGAGAAAGCTCATTTCGGCCGCCTGTATCCGGGATCTTGTTCTTTCGGTCATGACCCAAAGCTCATGACCATAGGTGAGAGTAGGAACGTAGATCGACTGGTAAATCGAGAGCTTTGCCTTACAGCTCAGCTCCTTCATCACCACGACAGACCGGTACATCGACCGCATTACTGCAGAAGCTGCTCCGATCCGTCTGTCGATCTCACGCTCCTTCCTTTCCTCACTCGTGAACAAGACCCCGAGATACTTAAACTCCTCCACTTGAGGCAGGAGCTCTCCACCAACCTGGAGGGGGCAAGCCACCCTTTTCCGACTGAGAACCATGGTCTCAGACTTGGAGGTGCTGATCCTCATCCCAGCCGCTTCACACTCGGCTGCAAACCGCCCCATTGAACATTGAAGGTCCTGGCTTGATGGAGCCAACAGGACAACATCATCTGCAAAAAGCAGAGACGAAATCCTGTGGTCCCCAAACCAGACTCCCTCCGGCCCCTGGCTGCGCCTAGAAATCCTGTCCATAAAGATAATGAACAGGACCGGTGACAAAGGGCAGCCCTGCCGGAGTCCAACATGCACCGGGAACAGGTCTGACTTACTGCCGGCAATGCGAACCAAGCTCCTGCTCTGGTCGTACAGGGACCGGATAGCCCTTAGCAAAGGGCCCCGGACCCCATACTCCCAGAGCACCCCCTACAGGGCGCCATGAGGGACACAGTCGAATGCCTTCTCCAGATCCACAAAGCACATGTGGACTGATTGGGCAAACTCCCATAAACCCTCCAGCACCCTGGAGAAGGTATAGAGCTGGTCCAGTGTTCCACGACTGGGACGAAAACCGCATTGTTCCTCCTGGATCTAAGGTTCGACTATCGGCCGCATTCTCCTCTCCAGTACCCTGGCATAGACTTTCCCGGGGAGGCTGAGGAGTGTGATCCCTCTGTAGTTGGAACACACCCTCCGGTCCCCCTTCTTAAAAAGAGGGACCACCACCCCGGTCTGCCAGTCCAGAGGTACTGTCCCCAAACGCCATGCGATGTTGCAGAGGCGTGTCAGCCAAGACAGCCCCACAACATCCAGAGACTTGAGGTACTCAGGGCGTACCTCATCCACCCCCGGTGCCTTGCCACCGAGGAGCTTCCCAACTACCTCAGTGACTTCAGCCCGAGTGATGGACGAGTCCACCTCTGAACCCTCGGCCTCTGCTTCCTCAGTGGAAGACGTGACGGTGGGGTTGAGGAGATCCTCGAAGTATTCCTTCCACCGTCCAACAATATCCCCAGTTGAGGTCAGCAGATTCCCACCTCCACTGTAAACAGTGTTGGCAGGGCACTGCTTCCCCCTCCTGAGGCGCCGGACGGTTTGCCAGAATTTCTTGGCCGACCGATAGTCTTTTCCATGGCCTCACCGAACTCCTCCCAGACCCGAGTTTTTGCCTCCACAACCACCCGTGCTGCAGCCCGCTTGGCCTGCCGATACCTATCAGCTGCCTCAGGAGTCCCACAAGCCAACCAGGCTCGATAGGTCTCCTCCTTCAGCTTGACGGCCTACCTTACTTCCGGTGTCCACCACCGGGTTCGGGGATTGCCGCCACGACAGGCACCGGAGACTTTGCGGCCACAGCTTCGAGTGGCTGCGTCGACAATGGAGGTGGAGAACATGGTCCACTCGGACTCAATGTCTCCAGTCTCCCTCGGAATCTGGTCGAAGCTCTGTCGGAGGTGGGAGTTGAAGATCTCTCTGACAGGGGACTCGACCAAACGTTCTCAACAGACCCTCACAGTACGTTTGGGTCTGCCAAGTCTGTCCGACCTTCTCCCCCGCCATCGGATCCAACTCACCACCAGGTGGTGATCAGTTGACAGCTCCGCCCCTCTCTTCACCCGAGTGTCCAAGACATACGGTCGGAGGTCAGATGAAACAACTACAAAGTCGATCATCGACCTCCAGCCTAGGGTGTCCTGGTGCCACGTGCACTGATGGACACCCTTATGCTTGAACATGGTGTTCGTTATGGACAAACTGTTGTTAGCACAGAAGTCCAATAACAGAACACCACTCGGGTTCAGATCGGGGGGCCGTTCCTCCCAATCACGCCCCTCCAGGTGTCACTGTCGCTACCCACGTGAGCGTTGAAGTCCCCCAGTAGAACGATGAAGTCCCCGTTTGGAGCACTTTCCAGCACCCCTCCCAGAGACTCCAAGAAGGCAGGGTACTCTGCACTGCCATTTGGCCCGTAAGCACAAACAACAGTGAGAGACCTATCCCCAACCCGAAGGCGCAGGGAAGTGACCCTCTCATTCACTGGGGTGAACTCCAACACATGGCGGCTGAGCCGGGGGGCAATGAGCAAACCCACACCAGCCCGCCGCCTCTCACCGCAGGCAACTCCAGAATAGTGGAGAGTCCAGTCTTTCTCGAGGATTTGGGTTCCAGAGCCCAAGCTGTGCGTGGAGGTGAGCCCGACTATCTCTAGTCGATATCTCTCAACCTCCCGCACAAGGTCAGGCTCCTTACCCGCCAGCGAGGTGATATTCCATGTCCCTAGAGCCAGATTCTGTGTCCGGGGATTGGGTCGTCGAGGCTCCCGCCTTCGACTGCCACCCAATCCACATTGCACCGGCCCCTTACGGTTCCTCCTTTAGGTGGTGGGCCCACGGGAGGTCTAGAAGAATTTTTTTTACAATAGCACAGGAAAAGGTTGAATGCAGCATGTTATCAGAAAATACAGGAGGAAAATCTGCACTCATCAACCCAGAAGCTGCAAATGTGTTGTACATTGAGCCACTTTGGGGAGATCTCATACGTGCAGTTCATGCAAGACAACCCAAGAATTTACAGGAACTGGGGGTTGTTTGCCAAAAACAATGGGCAGTTTTACCATCTGAGAAAATAAAGAGCCTCATCCACAACTACCACAAAAGACTCCAAGCTTTTATTGATGATAAAGATAGCAATACACTGTATTCAAACTGGGGTATGTAAACTTTTGATCAGGGTCATTATTGGTAAACAATTGTTACCAATAAATGGCTTCACCCAACCACTAATTATGAGTGAAAAAAGTTTTGTCTTATTCATATTCTCGTAAAAATGGCTAAAAAATTCACAAATTCTGCCAAGGTATGTAAACGTATGAGCACAATTGTACATATGGTAGAGTAGCAGTGAGGCATAGGGGTAAACTATTGGCAAACAGAATGAAAAGTTCATAAAGTGCAACACGTTTGTTTTAAAATGGCTGCTCTGACAAGTGTTTATTACGTGTGGAGAAAAACTAGGTATTTCTTTGGTTCAGTACAGCTTTGCAAAAAAACTAATCATGTTATTTTTGCTTTTTTCAAAGTCCTCCAGAGATAACTTTAATGAGGAAAGGCAACAGGTACTTGTACACTAAACAGCTACAAACTAAAACACAGATATTTGTTTGTATGTAATAAATTTGACATTTACAATATTTGTGTCCAGAGGCAGCTCTGGTGTGGAAGTAAAGCTTTCCACAAAACGTCTCCAAGAAGAGGACATTGAAAACCCTTTGCAAATAGAAGTTGCTCACGACTCCGGTTTGGAAAATCAAGACTGTAAACACAGCGACGAGAGTGAAAACGAGCAGGACTTTGTCTCCAGCGTCGTCCCCCGGCAAACGAGACCCAGGGTGCACTGGGGCGATTTGCCCAAATGCCACGACCCGGAGGAGAAACCAAGGGAGAAAAATGTAGGGAGGACTCGAAATAATGCCTTGAATGTGGACAAAATAAGAAAAGTGGCTGAGAAGCGGATGACTAATGTAAAACAAGAGGAGAAAGAGTTGGAAGAGACAACTACTCAATTGAATTTGTGCACTTTATCTGAGCCTATTTCAGGAGAAAAAATCTTTCCTGGGTGTGACAATTCTTCAAATCCCTCTATTGAAAGCCCACAACATGTCATTTCACCTCAGAATTTTACAGATTCAGACAAAGCAGGTGAGTTTTGTGTAACTCAAGTAGGAATGAGTAAAAAAGGAGCGGCTGGATTACGAGATTTACTAAAACAACACCAAACCAAGCCCGATTTGATCCGACACCGCCTCCTGGAATGTTTGAAGAAGACACTGGGGGAGTGGAGCACAGACGAGACCCTGGCTTTTCTATACGGCTCCCAACACTCGCTGAGAAAGCCCTTTGCAGAGGTGCAAGAGGATGTGGAGGAGGAGGAGCTGGATGAAGATGACATTGAGGAGGTACAAGAGGAAGGAGATGAGAGGCCGACGTCTGCCGCTCCAGATTTTGAAACGCTGAAAAAGGAGGCGCAGGAAATGAAGCTGAGAGTCGGGGAGTTCTACAAAGGGACCTGGGTTCTGCCTGACGACAATGTGGAGGTGAGAGGGGACTGAGGAAGAGAGCACTCTGTAATGGCTTTCACAAATATTTAATTCAGAAAAATGGAAAGTTGAAAAATATAGAGGAGGAATAAAGCCACAAAAAAAAAAAAAACAACTTGAAATTTTGAAATCAATTCCATGAAGAACTCTAATTTGAGGAAAAAAAAAAACATCAGGCTTAAATGTGTAAATATTCAGAGAAAATTATGAGGTATAAAGAATTCTGAGAAAATATTAGTTATGAATTCTGAAATTTAAGAATGACAGATTAAAATATAATTCAATATTCAAATTAAAAAATATGAAAAAATTTAAAACATTTGGGGAAAAAAGAATGCTATTATTTCAGACCCAACATTTTCTGGATTGCATTGATGTCTATTTTGTTTGAAAATCTGTTGGCTTTAGATAAAGGTTACTGTAGTTAGTTTTAACCAATGCCATTACCTGTAAACGTTGTAGGTGAATGAATGTCAATCAAAAGGAACCTGAATCCCCTCGTACGGGGCTAAAGTTTAGAAAGTCCTACTAAAACCTGTTGGTCTTTGTCTTCAGGAGAAGTCCAAAGACCAGAGCGTCACAGATGCACTTATGCCTCTGGTCGACTCTCGGGCCCAGCACTTGATTCAGAAGAGGATCACAGTGGAGAAGCTCACCAGCTGGTAAAACATCACTGACTTTTTACAGCTTTCATTTTCCAAATATATAAGGAGTGGCTGCCTGGAAAAGCGAGCACCCGGGTTCAAATTTGGCTCAGGACTATTCACTCTATGCTCTAGTTTCCTCAGTTACACTATTTAATGTTTTTTTGTTTGATAAAGGAAAGAAATATGTTTCTTCTGTCTAGTCTCAGAAACATTGTCGGCCTTCTTCGTCTCACAATGAGCGACGTCTCCACTGATCTGAACAACCTCGTCCGGACCTTCAGGTCAGTTTCCACTTCAGTAAGAGTGTATAGGCAAGACAAGTTTATTTATATAGCACAATTCATACATACAGTAATTCAAAGTGCTTGAAAGAAGAGAGAAAGTACTTTCAGTTGTCATATAATTGTTCTGAATTTAAGCTGCATAAAACTCTCCCTCATCATGTCTTTACCCTGGGCACCAGCAGGAGACCTGTCCCTGAGGTCCTCAGAGTTCGGAATGATTCGTATGGGACTAAAATGTCAGAGATAGACTTTGGCGTTGAGCCATGGAGAGCTTTATACACCAGCAGAGCTGCTTTAAACTCTATCCTCTGAGAGACAGGAAGTGTAGAGACCTGAGGACAGGACTAATATATCATATTTTCTGTTCCTAGTCAGGACTTGAGCAGCTGCGTTCTGTTTTGTACTGCAGCTGTCTTACAGCTCACTGAGTGAATCCAGTGAGCTGACCATTGCAGAAGTCTAACCAGCTGGAGATAAATACATGAATATGTCTTTCCAAGTCTGGTTTAGACACAATACTCTTGATACTGGCAATGTTTTTGAAATGGTAAAAAGCTGTTGGTGTTGCTGCTTAAATGTAAGTTTAAGTTTAAGTCTAAGTCCATTTCTAACCCACTATTAGGCTTTAGGAAAAGTGACTCAAGCTGACTGTAGACGCTTTTCCCTTTCTGTACTGTCTGGGTTAAGTTGTAGAAAGTTCATCCTCAAAGTGATCTGTTGGAAGCAGTGACAGTGAGTCCACAGGCCCATAGTCACCTGCCGTCAGTGAGATGAGACTCTGAGTGTCATCTGCAGAGTTGTGGTTAGGACACATTGTTACTGCAAATTACCTGGCCCTGAGGAAGCATGTAAAGATTGAACAAAAAAGGTCCCGGGACAAACCCCTGTGGGACCCCACGTCAAGAAGCAGGTTTCAATTTCAATTAGGACCTGAACCTATAGAGATGCCAATTGAGTGACAATGCATTGATGCCCTCTAGAGGTCAACATCCCACACTACAGCCCCCCTCTCTGTCTGCCCCAAGAGTGAATGTGTGTGAATGGGGTGAGTGGAAGCACAATGTAAAGTGCTTTGGGTGCCAGAGAAGGGTGCAGGAAAGCGCTATATAAATGCATGCCATTTACCATTTACTACATTAAAGCTTGGGACAATTTCAATTTAGGGCTTTGTCTTATTCCACACTTGTGTCCAAGCAGGAGAAGCACCCTCTTATAAACGGTAAATAAAGTAAATAAAGTTTAAATAAAGTTAATTTGTAAAATAAATTCACTAAAGACTAAATTTAAACATACATTGTGAGCAAGTTGATATAAAACCATTTTTTATTTACCTTTTTATAAAATTTTATTTAGTGGTTCTCCAGCTGTAGCATGTCTGTGAGGTTCAAAACTAATTTGGACCTTTTTAGGACAAATTAAAAAAACATGTGCTTAAAAGACACATCTTTTAAAGGAAGTTTTCTTATTTTACAAAACAAACAATTTGATCTAGTTTTTTAACAATATTTTTGGAAACATGTTCCTGATGGCCATTGGCTGGTAGTGTTTTCATCAGGACTGTCTTTAAATCAATGGGAATTAATCTTTAAACAACACTAGTCCCATTTCCTGAAATTGTCTTTAAAGGGCTGCAAACAAGAGGCCACAGCACAGATAATGTATGAGGTTACTCTGAACTGTGACTTTTTTTTTTTCTTTCTAATTTTAACAGGTTTACCAACACAAACATCATTCACAAAACCCCAGAGTGGACCCTCATCACTGTGGTGCTTCTACATTTGTAAGTCACTGATAAACACACCTCTGGCCCCATCCCAGTCATATCATTTCAGTCTAAGGTGGTCTCTCTCATAGTGGGCCCCACTCTTGACCATCTTAAGGCCAAAGTTCCAAAATCTTATCTGAAATGGGGCATGTGTGAACAGAGCCACAAAAGTTTCCCAAATCTGCTCAAGACCTTGTAACATCCCATATAATTTGCTGGCAAGACAGTGTTGTAAAAAGAAAGATAACATTATGTACTTTGGCAGTTTAGATACTGCCTCCTACAGACCGTCTGCCTCACATATTCCCAGCCTTTCTGACATGGCTCCCTACACCCTCTCTGTACACACTTCTACTGGATTTGAACGTTCACAAGGAGGGTCCACCATAATAAGGGCCACGTGAAACCAAATGGTGTGGAGGGCGAGTGACTTAGTCAAAATTTTCTCTTATTATCTATGTTGACAGAGAGTTCCTGTTTCCGTCGGAGCGCTGTATTAAGACACTACACTGTTAACAAAGATGGCTTCAGAAAGGTCCATGGAATGGATACAATTTTCATGTGTGGGAATGTATTTGTTGGAATTTATTGGGATTTTATTAGGAACGTGGTAGTGTTTTAAATTTGGGTCGAACACGGTGTGAAGTAGTTTGTACAGGATTTACGTTGGTATTGTATTTGTGTTTCTTTGAGATTTTCAGGTTTTTAAAAGGTGTGTCAAGTCCACTTTGTCCAAGGCATTACATTTGTTATTTAGGTAAAGAAATCATTGATACTTAAAACAGCTTCCCATTTCATATTTTCTGCATTTACTCTTTTTGCATTTTAAAATCATGCTAGATGTTGGTAGACTTGTTATACACCTTACAAATAAATTTGAAATACCAGTATGTTAAACATCTTCCATTATGTTCAGTATACAATAATATCAAAATGGCAATCTAGAAACAATGACTGAAAATGTTATTTACTTGAGACAAATAAAATGATCAATGGTGGAGCTTAGTCATTTCAATATTAGGGGTGTAACGATACACCAATGCCACGGTTCGGTTCAGATCACGGTTTTGGAGTCATGGTTCGGTTCGGTTCTGTTTGCTGTGGGGGAAGGGTTCATTGCAGGGCACCAGCAATAATAACACTAGATTCACTTTAACTTAATAAAAACAACAACAATAATTTAACTTATTAACTTTATCTTTATTTACTTAACTTTATACATTGGCTTCACATTTTCTTTAGAGCAGTTAGCACACCTGTGACAAAATAAAATGAACGTTGGGCCGGTGCAGCAGGGGGCGGGGCGCGTTCGGTTCGACATGCGAGTATCGCGGTTCGAACTGTGGCTGTGGGTTCGCGGTTTTTCGGTTCGGTTTGAATATCGTTACACCCTTATTCAATATAGCCCTGACTTTGGCCTGACACCGCCCCTTTAAAGAAAATTCCCACAAACTAAACATAAACCTTTGCGCATATGCTACTGGTTATATGGACAATAAACCATAGCTGTTCACATGCTCCAAAACACGGTTTTCAGTAAATATTTATTAATAGAGCATTCATGTGGTTCTGGGAAAAGTTTACCGAGTTGGAAAATGCACATGAATGCCTGCTCAAGTCGGAACAACAACAAACTCAGAAAGTTGGAGGAAAGCAAATGTTTTGTTAATGGTAATGTTGATTTTATTTTATGGTTTAGAATGGTCCGACTTTCCAAGCTGAAATGCTGCTCTAAAAAGTATGTGTGGGGGTCGGGGTGGGGGGGATTGCAGCGAGCACTTTGGCCAGCAGATATCACCAAAAAGTCATGACACTTTGTAAGTCGGCCAAAGCAGACAAGAATAGACAGAATAATTAGAGGTGAGGGCTACACGAGCATTATTAAAGGTAAAAAAAACTCTTAGAGATCATCATTAAAAACTGTGGAATACCTTGATCATCTTTGCATTATTCAGTACTACCTGTTCACAGCAATTATTAAATATTTGTGTAACACTACATCCCAGGTTTATTTGAGCTGTATTCAGAAAAAGATTTTAAATGGGCATCAGTAGAGCTCACGTTACAAACAGACTCAATCACAGTTAGGCATCGGTCTTCAGTTGCTTTGTCTCTTTGGTTTCAGTCTCAGAGCTTTTCCGTTGCGTTTTTTTTTTTTTTTTTTTTTTTTTTTCAATGACAAGGTATTGTTTGGCCCGTGCCATATGGAACTCACGTCAGATCCGTGTTGGTCTTTGCCTTATCTTGGTCCTGATTGCTGTAGATCCGTGTGTACCTCTGTCCACACACAGTCTCTGCTGGGAACTCCTTTCCCTGAAACCACTCTGATTAATGAGGCAGCTTCTGCAAATTCTTCACTTATGTTATAAATTGCTCAATAATATTTGTGATGTGGTTTGTTTTTTGTTTTTATTCAGAGCATAGCAAAAAAATAGGAAATTTGGGTCTTAGGACTAGGTTTGGCTTGACCTGTACAAAACAACAAATAACACCACATGGACACATTCTGTCGATTGTTTCAGAACCTGTGCTTCTTCATCAAAGACTTAAAAAGAAAACTTGAGCATAGCTCTTCCAGCAAGCATAGCATAGCTGCTGGAAGAGAAGCACATTTGTGTTTCATTTATTTTTATTACATTTGTTGAGCCCTTGCTCTTGCATAAGGGTTTAGATAATGCATAATCTTTTTTTCTAACATGAACAGCTCATGTTAGAATTGTTATTGATCTCTGTGGCTCTACTCTAAAGGTTGCTCAACTACCAGAACTTCACTGACAACTAGTATTTTTGGTCAGTGTAAGACTTTCCATGATGTTTTATCTTTTCTTTGTTTCTTTTTTAAGTCATCATCAATGTCCCCACAGAGCTACCATAGCTGTGAATGATGTTTATAATGTCATAAAAAGCCATAAAACCACAATATGCAAATTTCAAAACCATGACTAAATCATCTGGAATATTTCCATTTCTTCTTTCCCCGTAGTAAAATGCTAAATCAACTTTTCATATTTAATCAAAGAATGGGATAACGGAGTATTGTTGCAGTTCAAGTAGTCTTTTTGATAGTAATGATAGTTTCTCCTAGTTTACCACAGATTTGACTCAAGCCGCTGTAAACCTTTCCTCTGGTCTCATTGATTTCAGTTGTCCCTGTTGTCTTCCTCCTCCCGTTGCTCCGTCATTAATAATTAGCGGCGTGTCTTATCTGTCGGTCGAGTGGCAGCTGTAGTCGCTCAGATCTCTTTTGTTTGGCCTCTGAATAATGCACGGCCCCTGTGCAACTCTAGCCCCAGGTGAACCGGACACTGGACACAGGTAGAGGGGCCGAGGGGGAGGGGCCAGGTGGAGCGACAGATGACTGCAGATCAGCCACGGCTTTACGACTGACTACTTCGTGGTTAAAGCACCAGTCCAAGAATTTTGAAATGGGGTTGTTTGAAGTGCTTTTGTGTGGCTAGTATATTATTCTCCTTTTGTGTAAATTGTAAACAAAAATACAATTGGGGCTGCCCAATATATCCCAGATTTATGTATTGTAAAACAAAATCTGATTGTAGTGTGACTAAATTAAAAATGTTCTAAAAGTCTTGGTCTTAACCTGTGATGGACATCTACAATTTGTTTCAAAATCATCGTCCAAACGGCATTAAATCCAGCCGTGGACCCCTAAATAAGAAGTCCTTGTCTAAACCTGGTTTTGGTTGTGGTTCAGTCTTAGCCTTGGTTTTGTGCTGGTGTAAACCTAAATTTAGTCCATGGTTTAGTCCTGGTTCAGTCTTTTGTTTAGGGGCTGCACATTGAATCGTAAATGTACCATTGTCTGAATATGATTGGTATTACAAAGAATGAATACGAAGTGATAACGTTATAGTCTTTAATGTGATGGACATTTTCTTTTTGTCTCAGAATCATTGATCAAACAAAGTAACTGCAACATGTGGCAAACATTGTCTCATAATATCTGAGAGGCACAGACACTACACTGGCTTTTTGTTCTGTGGCGCTTAAAGTTGTGATGGTGGGTTGAACAGTGTGGAGTTTAGTCTTTAGCTGGTCTAATATCCTGTTTTCTATATTTTTAAGGTTGTCCGAGGTGTCTCCTCTGATTCGGGAGGCTCTGGAGCAGCCACCCTCGGTGCAGTATCTGAACACTTTAATGGTGGAGCTTGGACTGAAGGAAGAAGACCTCCTAAGTTTGGTTCATTTGTTCAAAACCCCCACAAACTGATAAAAACCCAAAGGAAGCTGAGAGTGTTATTCTCGCTCTTTGAATTTTATGTGACAGTTGAACACTTAGCCAAAGTATTCTAGAAGTAAACATGAGGCCATCTGTCCCACAATAATCTGAAGTACACCCAAAAAACTATATATCGGAGCAAATCAGAATGATTGGAAAAAGAAAGCTGGTCAGGTTTTGGAAGGTCAAAGTCAAGACCTCCACCAACATGCTTTAGAAGGACCTTAAGAGAGCTGTGCGTAAGCGAGTTATAACGATGTTGCTTAGAAGGGAGTTCCTCCACAATGTGAGAGACTGACGAAGTTACTTCACGTTATTGCTGCAAAGGTGGATCAACAAGCAATTTAATAAGTACTTTTTTGCCTATGTGTGTGTATTTTTTTTCTCTCTTTAAATTCTTTATTTTAAATTTTTAATTTTATTATTTATTTGAGGTTGTATTTACCTTATAATTATTTTGATCAGATCTTTAGTATGAACATTTTTAAAAGAACATGGATTTGAAAAGGGCGGGCACTAACCTGGCTTTAACTTGTTTGATTTAATATATCAATAAAATAGACATTTTTACTGCTGTTTGGCTGGCGAGTTAGGTAGGCAAAAGAAAAACTAGAAACTTTCTTCTGAAGACCGTCATGGGTAACCATCAAACGGATGAGAAAACTTGTCTCGCCATCTAATTGTGCCTGTGTGCTTGGGTAATTACGTTGGTAAGTTATAGCTAGCATGCACAATTATACATATCAGTGCTTATGTGTCTATTGGTTTTTCAGAATTTCTCATCAATCGTGAATACAAACAACCAGGTATTTATGTCATCTTTAAAAACATCATGTTTACCAGTTTGAGTTAAAAATGAATGAGGCTTCTACTGTTTAAAAAAATGCACATGCCATTTTAGATGAAGGGGGGAAGGGTCTATTAGAAAACGTAAAACTTCACTACAGAAAGGACTCTCAAAAACACCTGTCGCCCTAGACCTTTTTCACTCCGAGTGCTGACATGTGGGAGACTGCACTGTGTACACAATCTGTGGAACTGTGTCCAAATCTGATTCACCTGGTTTTAAAGCCCCAGCCCAAATAAATCACACCCAAAGAGCAGCGTAATAAAAGTGTAAAAGTATTTCTGCACACTTCCTCCACATGGGACTTTATGGCACCCTATCGTCATTTGTTCTACATGTGTCTGAATGTATTTGGTTAAGGCCAGGTGGTAGACGACGCTAAACGTCCCGTCTCAAAAACTAGATAATTTTGTGTTGTGTCAGAAAGTAGGAATGTGATCTGGTTTTCACCGTGAACAGGTCAAATGCACGGAGGTGGGTAGTAAAAGTACAGATACTTAGTAGAAGTAGAAGGTTATCAGTTAAATTAAGAGTAATGCTGGCCAATTTACAAGTTTTATGCGACCATCTAAAGAAATTACAATTTTTACACAATATTTGGGCCTATTTGCTTTGCCCCAGGATACTATAACAACCCATATTAACCTAAAGTGGGAACCGATTGCGGAAGACTGAAAATGATACACAAGATACTTTGGTTTTGGTTGTTCATTTGAACTTTATTAATCTCCAAAAGGAAATTTTATTGTAAGGCCTCTTCAAATACATAAAACATTTAATGCATTGACTTTATCTTCCACAGACTTATCGATTTTGTATATATATATATATATATTTATATATATTTATATATATATATATATTTATATATATTTATATATTTATATATATT
The DNA here is from genome assembly GCA_024349245.1 of Neodontobutis hainanensis. Classification (NCBI taxonomy): domain Eukaryota; kingdom Metazoa; phylum Chordata; class Actinopteri; order Gobiiformes; family Odontobutidae; genus Neodontobutis; species Neodontobutis hainanensis. The sequence continues at coordinate 42,022 of JALDNG010000218.1, forward strand.
TATATATATATATATATATATTTATTTATATATATATATATATATATATATATATATATATATATATATATATATATATATATTTATATTTATATATGTATTTATATTTATATATTTATATTTATATATATATATATTTATATATATATATATATAAATATATATATATATATTTATATATATATATATATATATATATATTATATATATATATATATATATATATATTTATATATATATATATATATATATATATATAACAGTGGTAAGAAAAAGTATGTGAAAAAGTATGTTTCTTCTTTCTACAAATAAATTCTGATTTTTGAGAACAACCATAAAACCTCACTGTTCTTGTGGAAAAGCTATGAAATACTTGAGTTAATGACCTCAAAATCGCTAGTTGGATTCAGGTTTTAACAAAAGAGCACATTAACACTCCACAGCGGTATCAGCAAAATGCTTTGTGGACTGATGAAACTAAGATTGAACTTCATCTGGCGTAGAATGGGCATTTCATCATAAAACATCATCCCAACTGTAAAGTCTGGTGCAGGAAACATCATGATGTGGGCCTGCTTCGCTGCATTAGAGCCTGGTCAGCTTCAATCATTGAGGGGAAGATGAATTCACAAGTATATCAGACAATTCTTCAGGATAATTTGAGGATGTCTGTACGTCATCTGAAACTCTGTAGAAGGTGTTGCAACAGGACAACGACCCAAAACACCAGAGCAAGTCCACAACAGAATGGCTTCAGGAAAACTAAATCCGCCTTTTGGAGTCGGAGGCCAGACCTCAATCCAATAAAGATGCTCTGGATTGACTTGAAGAGGGCCAAACACATGAGACATCCATTTTGAATGTTGAATGAGTGTGTTCAATAAAGACATAAAAGATTAGAATATCTGTGTGTAATTTTTAGACACATGTTTGTCAATACCCTTAACTTATTTGAAGATCAGATCATATTTGAAGACAAATTTATTCAGAAAACAATAAACTTACAAAAGGTTCACATGTTTTTTATTGCCACTGTATATATTTGGTTTCAGAACTAAAAAGAGGGCACTCAACATAGACATTGAAACTGCTGACTCTGGAGATGGTTCAGGACCATTAAAACCAGAACCAAAAAGGAGAAATGTGTTGTCATGGTAACAGCAAAGGAACTGCTAGCTCTTCTCAATCCTGTTTGGCAAAAAAAAATTAAAATGTATTCTGAAAAGTCAGGACATCAAAGTCTGACCAGAGATTTTAAGTCGTTCTGTCTTGAGGAAGTGTTAATGAATCTTATCTGAAACATGACCAAAGTCATGTGACCTTGGTTCAAAGTGCAAATAATTTCCTTAGAATGTGGTATTTTGTTTTTGTTTTGCAAAAAGCAAAAATAAAAAAAAACTAAAAAAAAAAAACCTAGAAACTGCAGAAAAGTAAGTATTAATTTAAAACCTGTATGAAAGAAATCAAGTATTTTCAAATGTTTCAATTAATGTAATTAAATTAATAGTCAGAGCTGTTTGTGCAAACACTCCTTAAATAATATTTTATTTGATTAAATCCAACCAGAATATTTACAACAGTGAATCTGTGTCTTCGTTCCGCCGCAGAGACAGTATTTGTTTCGAAGGCCGTCCAGTGACAGTTCATTTGAGTCCGTGCTGCGTTTCTTTGTGCCTCCTCAGATCCACTTTCCTCTGGAAGCCCTTCCCGCAGAGGTCACAGGCGAAGGGTTTAAAGCCGGTGTGTTTTCGGCTGTGGGTGATCAGGTTGGAGCTCTGACTGAAGGCTTTACCACAGACCTGGCATTTATGAGGCTTCTCTCCTGCAACAGCCAAACATAATAGGAGAAATTAGTATTTATGTGCAGATACGATACAAGATGAGTGAAGTGAGAAACAGAGGCCAGTGGGAACCCATTCAGAAGTGAGGCCTGCTTCAATCTAAAAAGTGTCATAATATTGTCTGCATTGGTTTTAGAAAAAAGCGACTGGCACGAAAGCTGATAAGTTAAGTTGGAAAGTCAGGGCACAATATTCTTACCCAAGATTTTAGAGGAGAAACTATTTTTAAAATACTTCACAATCTTATAATTTATTGAAAGTGAATACAGTACATCTTCTGTGCAGTGCTCCTATTACTTAATAATTTTGTATCAACAAGCTATACCTTGTTACTAAACTCTCTTAAAATTCTTATTCTATTTTAATATTAAATGGTGCAATGCAGCTCATCTTAATTTAAAATCTGGTTTAGCTCTAAGTTTAACTTGAACCTTGTTGCAGTAGTAGAGCCTTTCGGCCATGGTGCATTCAAAAGGTTCCCGGAACCTTGGAAAAAGCCTTTTTCATGAAATATGCACATGAGCTCAAGTCAGAAAAAAATAACTAAATTTAAAATGTCCAACTTTCAGACCTGGTATCATATGCATCATCAACAATCTGTGAATAGTAACGGTAATATTAGTACTTTTAGAGATAAACGCACCTACACAATGAAGTCGGAAACAACAACTCCACGCAACAGAGCACTAATGTTACCCTGTCTGAGAAAAAATAAAGCACTGTTAAATTTGGTTAATGTTAAAAACAGTTGTTTAGACACGACAACCACACATCCATTATTGTTTGTGCTCCATTATTCTATACATATCTGCACAAACCTTCAGCATTTCAGACTCTTCAATCATCACTTTAAGTGCTATGTCATAAGGTCAAATGAAAGACAATAGCTCTCGTCTGGCAACAGTGGTAAGGACAAGTATTCGGATTGAGCCCCTACAACACAATCCTCCGCTTGGTGTTGGATGGGTCTTTGCCCAAGTGTATTACAGTTAATAGTGTGTATTACATCCCTCTAAAATTACTTGAATTGTGTTTTCGCCCAGTTGTGTACAAGCTCACCTGTACGCAGTTTATGTACATATGTCATCAGAACTTACCAGTGTGGATGAACGTGTGCTTCTTCATGTCGGACTTCTGGTGGAACCTCTTGCCGCAGAACTGACAGGGGTACGGCCGCGTGTCCGAGTGGATGAGCAGGTGCGTGGACAGAGTGGATGAGCGCTTGAAGCTCTTGCCACAGATTTTACAACTGAAACTTCGCTCCTGAAACACAGTGAGGTAGATAAGTAACACAATGGACTGTGTGACTGCACTGTGCTGGAATATTCACCTGTGAGTGGACTGCTCTGTGCTGGTCCAGACTGACTGCATGTCCAAACGTTTTACCACAGATCCCACATTCAAAGGGTCTTGTGCCGCTGTGAGACCGCCGCACGTGCACCTCCAGACCGTGAGGCGTTGAGAAAACCTGCAAAACAAACATCTTTATTAATTCTATTTTATTCTCTGCTGTCAAAAATGCTAACATACATACTGCTAATTTTAACCATAATTAATTTCTACCCGTGACAAATAAAACCCTAATAAAAATCAGGAATAATGCATCTGGGTGTTAGCATGTGCTAATGCTAAACACGAAGCAAACATGTCAGGTGGTTTAACGGACTTTGAAGAAAAAGATTACAAAAACAGCTGCATTGACAGCTGCAACACCTGTTTTTTGAGGTAGATCCCTAAGATTCCTCTTGTCTCACCATACTCCATGCATGTTTTCTTCTCTATTGAGTAAGATTTACAATTTGTATTATTATAAAACCTTATTTGTGGGTTCTTTATCTAGTTAGAAGTCTAAAACAACGAGCAGACGTTGTTACACCACTACCTGGACACCCAGGTTATTGGAAAATAATAGCATTTTCATATATGTTTTATGTTGCATTAAAATCTCAAAGCCATTGTTGTAGAAAATCCATGAAAGCGGACTGGTGAAATATGTTAATTTAAACTACACAACAAGTTTCATTGGAAGGCTACCCACATCCTCAACTTCAGCAATCGATAAAAAAAAAAAGTTATACAGTAACCATATAAAGATAGAAATACATACAAAGTAGCAAAGACTGAAGTAAACTGTACTAAATATATTTTTGCCATTCAAGAAAAAGTTGAAAAATGTCATAAAGAAAGAAATTAATTACTAACAACACTCTAGTTGCTTGGGACAAGTAAAACCCAATCAAAGAGAATGAAAAACGACTCTAGCATGTGCTAATGCTAACGCTAACGACAGTGGCCTGTGCAAGAAGTCACCTATAAAAACACTAAACAGATAGGTCCAGTGATTTTATCAAAGTTAACAAACTGCTCTGTCAATATCCATCCACGATTTTGTCATTCAATTTTAAGTAATATTTAAGTTAGATACAAATGAATTAGCAATTAGTAAGTAGAAAACAATGAACCACCATTCTTCTGGAGGACAGATTTATTCCCAGGTTCACTATCATAATCTTAAATTAGCATTCTGACTTGTGACATCTATCATAAGCAACAAATACAGTTTAACGAGCATAGTTACACAAACTCAAGCCGCTTACAACTTCCTTTGTTAGTGTTTCTTTTCCATTTTAAGTAAAAAAGACAACAACATATATTATGTGAAAATGACAGCATAATACAGAAAAGTTGCATTCAAAATTATATCTACTTGTAAGTCTCCTAGAAGCATTTCTTGTAAGCTTGGAACACCTTAAAAAGGCCTTGCTTTAAAAAGGCATGACATTATGACAATAGAATGTTCCTGATGAACTGACCTTACAACACTTGATGCACTTGTACGAGCCGCTGGATTCCTGGCTCGTGAACTGCTCCTCCGTCTTGACCTTCCTGGAGCTGTAGTCCTGGTACTGGCCTCGCTGTAAAGGATAGTCCACCACTCCGTCTTTGGCTCTGTACCGCGAGTCTGAGTGGAGCGGGTGGTAGGACCCTCGCATGAAGTGAGCCAGGTTCGGACCAGAGAAAGGCCAGGAGCAGGGGAACAGAGGGGCGTGGAGTGGGCCTTCGTCTGCAGCCAGGGGCGAGCACTTCTCTGTGTCTGCAACAGGTTTGGACCAAGGTTAGAGGGTTAGAAAACAGGACTAACCCAGGGTTAGACAGGCTTAAAGTTATCATTGGTGCCCTTGATACTATTTGGTTTTAAATGGCTCAGAATATGGCGAACATAAACATAAACACACAAATTGAGTGGAAGTGGGTAGGGAAAGGGTGGCAGGAGCCATTTTGAAAAGGCCCTAAGTTTCTAGGCTGTTCCTTTCCAGTCGTGTGGAGCAGTACCTGGGGATGAGGAGGGTGAAGGGGGTCTCCACAGGTCACAGTCCAGGGAGGGGTCACAGCTCTGGGGTGGGCTGCAGGACACTGAGGCTGGGGTCAGCAGATCCTGATGGGCCAGCACGTCCACATGACACCTGGACTCTGGAGACCACACCAGACAGACCAGGACAACATTAGTCTGAGTCTGACTCTTTGAACATTTTGTCAGACATTTGACAGCAACTTATTTGCAGCTGGTTGACTGTGAGTTAAATTATACTGCAGTTTAAATATTGTAAAAAAAAATACAGTATTTGTTCAAATTAGTTTGATTTATTAACACAGATAAAGATTTTAAGTCTATTGTAACACACTGCCTTCTGTATTTGATAATTTTTCTCCTTTGTTTCTTCAGGAGAAGTACAGTACAGGTAGGTTTTGTGTCCCAAAAACATATTTGGAGGTGGAGCTTAACACTGCAGGATGCTGATTGGTCGATAGAAAATCTTTACCCAAGCAAATTAACACATAAACGAATATTTCTTTTCAAATTGTGACAAACTGTCCTATTTCTATTTTAGATTAATTATTGGCAACGCATCCAAGTTTTGAAACTCCACTTTTATATCTCAAATTGAAACACAACTTTTAATGCCGCTCTCCTGCACACTGCATGGTAACAAAAACAAGCCTTGTCACCTGTGTAAATAAGGATAGAGCGAAATGAAGCACAGGGTCAGTTTTGTTTACAAGACTCACCAGAAAGTCTTTCAGATATTACCTTTAAAGGTGCATTGGGCAAAATCAAGTCTATAAAATAAATCAAATTAAACCCCACATTCACTGTGCGTTAGGTTCCAAAGTAACACTATGCCATAGCAACCACACAAATTTACATCACAAGTCTATAAGTTATTGATAAAAGGATGACACTCCCAGTGTGTTTGTGTGTATACAGTTACACTGTCTTTTTAGTGTCTAACATCAAAAAATGTAAATTTCTTTGGATTAGCCTCAGGAAGAAAATTATTAGCAAAAATATTAAGGTAATTTTTTTTCTGCTGCCTTCTTTGTAAACTGATATAAATCATTGGGCTTATTTGTTCCCAGAAAGGACATACCATTAAACCAAGAAGAGGCACAAAACTAGTATTCCACTTTTAATCAAACCTTGTGATGGTGCCAAAATCAACACAACATATCCAGAGTGACAACATGCAACAATGACTTTTAGAACTAAACACTAGTCTATGGACTGTCATAATGGCAAAAATGTTCGGACAGAAAGTGTGGACAATTTCATAAATGTTCTTATTCACAGTTAACTTCCAATGCAGTTAAAAAATACAGTCCATTAAATCCCATTGGTCTCAATATTTGCCATTAAATATGATCACTAAAACAATTATTCAGAGAGACATCAATATCTATTGAATATATTTTAATACTTTTGAATTTCTTTGATGGTTCAGTAACATGTGTTTAGCTAATTTGATGGATAAAACATTTCTGGAACAAAATGCGTTAGTGTAATAAACTTATATAGAAACTAGTGTGCCATTTGAATACTTTGCTTAATCTTTCTCAAACTTTCTAACGTTCTAAGAAAATAAGTATGAACAATAAAATGTATAATAAATTTTCTTGTTTGTTTGAAACAGAATTAAACCCCGGTTGCTTGACCTCACCTGAGTTGACGTGCGCCAGGATCAGGTCCAGTCCGTCACAGGGCTCGTCCAGCGCGCGCGGCCGGTGGTAGCTGTGCGCGCGCTTGCTCTTGACCAGGAAGGACCTCGGCATCGCGGGGCTTCAGTTGAGTTCTTTTAGTCCGCTCCAAGGAAGAGCTCCGCTGCGGAATGAGAGGCACCAAATGAGCGCTGCCAGGTTTATGCAGCGTCCACGCACCGCTGGGGTCAAGGGGGGGGGCTATTACGCATGCGCAGAAGTGCCGCGCCGCTGAACAGGTGTCGTTTTCAGGTGGCGATGCCCAGAGGACTGTCCCGTTAGAGGCAAGCGTCAGAGGCAGAAACAGAAAGTCCAGGAAGGGTAAAGCGAGACTAGACCAGGATTAGACAGGACTAGACCTGGACTAGTGCAAGAATAGACCTGGAGGACTAGACTGCAGGGCTAGACTGGGTTTAGTCCTAGTTTTGTACTGCTTTAGTCCTTACTTTGGATTTAGTCATCCTTTAATCCAATTTTGTTGCTGTGTTCATTTGTTTTGTCCTGGTTTTTATTTAAGGTTACATGGGTTCAGTCTTGTTCTTAGTCTAGTCCCAATTAGTTAGACCTGGTTTAGTCCTGTGTTAGATTAGTTTCTTTATTTTCAGCTAAATCCTAGTTTTATCTTTTGTTTAGTCCTGAGTTAGTCCAGTTAAGTACAAGGGTTAGTCCTGAGTTAGTCCCAGTTATATTTAGGATTACATTTAATCCTAAGCAGGTCTAAAACCCAACAAAAGCAAGACTAAACCAGGGATAAACCAAGACTATACCCCAAAAGTGAACACCAAATTTAATCCTGGATTAAATCTAGTCCAAACAAGGACTAAAGCATTGCCCAAAGCCCTAAAAAACAACACTTTACTAAGGGCAAAATACTAAATGTAGTCCTAAATTTACCTTGGACTAAATGTACTGTATATATTAGGGACTAAACTAATTATGACAAAACCACTTTTCCCAAAAGAGCAGTCGATGATTGCTGTATTTGGTAATAAATAGTGATCAACATAAGGCCATATGATATGATTTCCTCAGCTCTGTTCGTGATGATGTACTGAAAGATACTGCAAGCGCGTGGTTTTGTAGCAGCGAAGTGTTTGTCTTTGGGGACAGAGAGGGCCTCGTCTGTGACAGATGTAAAGTGATCTGGGACTCAACAGCCTGTGGATGGAGCGGATCTCTTACAGCCTCGGACCGATAGTTTTACTTCATTAAAGGGCCTTCGTCTTTACACACGCACTAGTTATACCTTTACACCATTACAGACTTTAAATAATGATCAGCCAAAATATTATGACTGTGAAAATTGTTTTAAAGGTGTGCAGTGGAACAAATTGGAGTGCATCACTCTAAAGTATGTGTTAAATAGTGTATGATCACCATAAAACATCTATCTATCATCTTGTCTATCTTGGGAAACATTTCATAATAAGCTCCACAGAACCTTGTGGAAGCAGGCATTTTCGGTTCATTTCTTTTGATTGTTTCCTACAACAGCCATGAAAAAACTAATTGAGCACTATGTTAAAAGCACCTTGACTTTCTTAAATCCTTTCTCTAGAAACAGTAACAAAAAATATGTAATGCACAAAACCTCATGGAATATACCTCTTGACATTGCTACTTATCAACCCAGAATCTACATTGTCTTAATATCAGTTTATGTCCAAATGAGTATTTCACATCCAATGTATTTATGTAAGTTTACAAACCGACAAAAATCAATTTGATCTGTGACAAGAAAAGTATTCACGGTCTAAACCATGGCCTTGCCAACCATGGCCTTGTGTCCAATGATGTGGCAGCTCTGACAGGTCTGGGTTTTAAGTTTGAAGATGTAGAGACCGTTTTACCGTTACAAACATAAACAACATGGAACTGCTCTGATTAGATAAAGCTGCAGTTGTAAACCCAGTCACTGACCAGGTATTACCTGCAGTATCTGCCCTTTTAAAAACACTTTCAACACAAGCCCTCCCAGATGGTTCTGTGGAGCAGTTATCTGACAGAGTCAGGTTACAGGCTTCCTCCCACCGTCCAAAGACGCATGTGTAGATGAATTGGTGAATCTAACATTGCCCCTAGTGAGTGAATTTAAGAGTGAATGGTTGTTTGTCACAGTCTGCATGTATGCTCTTCAACCTACTGGTCACTGTCCAGGGTTGAACCTGCATCAGGGCCAAAGTTGCAGGGATAGGTCACCTGCACACCCTAATGGGACCAAGCAAAAGAAGATGAATGAAATTATCATCCAAGCCAAACCTAAACTCAAACTGTAGTTCATCCAAAAGAAAAAGTCCAGGCTCATTCCTACATTTTGTCCTGGTTTAGTCCTATTTTAGTCCTGATTCAGTCTTTAATATTGATTTAGCCCCAGTTGTGACGAGAGTTTGTCCAGAACCTTGTATTTCTTTATCTTTTTACTATGTGAAAGAGCATTAAAATACCACAGCAGTATACAATCATTATTGCATATCACAACTTTCACATATCATGCAGCCCTAAAAAATAATAAATTACCGTTTTTTTTATTTAAAAATGTGACCTCATCCTTTGACCTTAACTAAACTCTTGACCACTCCAAATGTAATTTTGGAGTAAGGTGGGTGTTTCCTTTCATTTAGAAATAAGCAGATCAGACAAAACAGGAAGCACATGTCTATATGATTTTGATTGTGTGAGACTATTGGCAACTGCCACAACTAAAAGAAGCCTAAAGAATGCCTTTCAGACATATTTTCAAATCAGACAGGTTCAAATGCAAATCAAGGCGACGATTCAGTGCCTGTTGAAGGCCAAAGCAAAGCCAGCAGGTATTGATTTAGCCCCAGGTGGGAAAGAAGTGTGTTTGACTCAGCTGCCACAAGTTCAAAAGCACACAGATAGCTGACAGAAATACTTACACCGTGTTCAACGATGAGGTCTGTTGCTAAGAATGAACTCACCACAAGCCTACTAGCACTTCTAAGTATCTCTTCTTCTTCTTTTTCTTCTTCTTTCTTAAGCTACACCCCTCTGCTTTTTTAATATACAGTACTTTAGTGTTAGTGAGCCGTGACAAACAAAAACACTGATTCATGATTCTGATAAGTTTCCGCTTTGCCCACAAACTTTGAACATTTGCATGGAGCAGAAATAGTCCAGCTGTGTTTTTGACGCTATTTACAGCTATGTTTAAGTGTAGTTGTCAGTTACATTATGATAAAAAATGCCTTTTTTAATAAATCAAATGAAAATGTATATTTATATGTTTCACAGTTACATTCAGATTTTACACTTATATTCCAGTGTATTAGACCACTCTGTAATGTTCTTTCCATAAGTATGAAACACTTTCAGAGGCTACATCAGTGTTGTTTTTCCATTCCCAAAAAGGGACTACAAATTGTCCCAAATAAGACACCATACCATGCCATTTTGGTAATTCTTTGGCTTTTGGTTCCAGCAGTGAGGTATGGTTATTAAACCTGGAGTTAATCTCTGCAGTTTGTTGATTGGATGATAGAGAATCCCTCAGGTAAAAAAATTATGAGAATACTCAAAAAGTTTTTGTTGTATAAACTCCTTAAAATAAAGCTAGCATTAGCAACAGCTGTTTCCAGTAAAGGGTAGAGTCAGCCTCTTATAGGTCTTACTTTGTAAATCAAATATTACATTAGCTCTCATTTGCTTTTATGTTGCATTAAACATGTGCAAAAGTCTCTAAAAGTTTACAAGTTTACTTGTGTGTCGCTTGTATGACATAATTTGCACCACATTAATAGCCGAACCAAGACATGCCTTAATGTACAGTTCAGTACAAAATGTAGGAATGTGGCTGATGAGTAGATGCTTTATTTTTTATGCTTGAAAAGGGAAATTTGGTGACAGTTCCTATAGTGCCTAAAATATGCAAAAACAAACTATTCACTCAGACTGGCTAGACATATTAGCTTCAGCATGTTAGCACAACACCTCTCTGTTTATTCTTGATCCACCAGCATCTCACTGCACTTAAAGAATCCTCCTCAGCTCTCCGGAAACATCACAAGCCAAACTGAAACTTTCCCGTCTCGCACCCTTTTTCCTGTCTATCTCCAATCAAATAAAGGCAACAGCCCCCCCACAAAATCCTAAAAATATTGACAATGGCCTCAATACTGGATACAGCCTTATTTAGCCTTACCTTTTCATCACATAGCTTATTAGCTTAGCAAAGTCTATATCTAGTATAGGTCACTCAAACCTTTGTAAAATCATAGCAAAATTCTTTTTTTTTTTTTTTTTTTTTTTGCTGAACTAAAGTGTATTCTCAAAAAAGAAGCTGAAATGGCAGAGGGACAGTGGTGTGAAAGAGTCAGCAGCACAATGCTGCTGCTACCACAGTGCTAACACACAGCAAATGTAATGCTATAACAACAATAATAAATTCACTGTTGTTATGCTAACAGCTCTTCAAACTAAAGTATGGAGCAACAAAGACTTAACAAGACAATGAGTAACTGGACCCAAAACTAAACAAAAACATTATTATTATTATTCCCAGATAATATAGCCTAATCTTACTTATGATTAACAAGAAAATGGTAACTGTCTCCGGTTAAGACCTTACTGAAACCCATGTTTTCTGAGTTGTTGTTCCTACTTTAGAAATTGAGCATTAGGCATCTTCCAGAAAATTAATAAACATCAATCTTTGTAAAAAAAATATATTGTATTTTTTTCATGAAAGAAGCTTGTGTGGTGTTAACCATGAGGTCTAACAATGCTAACACAGTAACGCTAACATCACTGCTCTCCAAGGCCTTTATTCTCAGCCTGCAGCTTCCTTCTGACTTAAATAGATTCACAGCAGCAGCAGAGCCTTACCTGTGTTAAATACAGACTTGGGTTATATTCAGTCAAACCTCGACCTTCAGTAATCACAAACCCACTCAGAGTTAAAATTACTTCCAGGACACCACATATATGAGAACGTGAAGAGGAAGAGCATGTTTCAATCTGTGAGTGAGAATAAAAGGACAGAGGTCACACATAAAATGACTAAACTTTGTCTTTCTAAATAAATATAAAAAGTTCACAGACTAGGATTTACAGTAACAAGAGACATTTTCAGTAGAAAATTATATGCTACTACTACTAAATGTGTCCAAAAAGTTTGATTCATAATGTGTTGTGTGTGTGGATGTCTTGTTTTTTGCATCTCTTAGTCAGTGGAGTGTAAACCAAAAGTGACGTCATTAAAAACAGCATGTTAATAATGAACTTTTACATTCATTTTAACAAGGGAGAAAACCAAGTAAATACAATGTTTGACAACAAACGAATGGTTGCTATGTATATGTTTAATGAGAAACAAGTAGCCTAAGAGGCAAAATTTAAGGCTACTTTAGCCTAAACATATATGGGTTAGCATTCTTGCTTTAACTTAATTGCTTAAAATGTTACTCCACAATGCAGGTACAATTAGCGGTTGAGGCGTAGATTTTTGTGTTCTTGAATAAATTAAGCCACTTTCCTGTGTCTTCTACCCACTCACTAACAACACACAGATCTGGTAGTTTGTTTCCATTAGCCACAGTTACGTTTGGTAGTTAAGTAGGATTGATGATCTTTGATGGATAAAACTTTTGAATAGCTTGAGAAACTATCTTCCATAACAAATTACTTCAGTGACATTTAGCATGTAGCCTTTAGCTTACTTAGTGCAAATTGTGCCGATGAAAAGAAAACAGCTAATTATTGAGCAGGTCAGTAGGCTCCAAGTAAGTTTTCACTGTCAAAAGAGGTTTTAAGCATCACCAAAAAAGCATACTGTACTGTACTGCTTTGGGAACACTCTGGCCTTCTGGAAACAAGAAACAAGAAACATGTAATAGAAATATTTTCTCAATTAAAGCATGGTTTGTTCTTGTAATAAAAACAAACAAAACAAAAACAAGCAAGCATTCTTTAGTAATAGCTATTTAAATGGCTATTTACAGTTATTGTCAGAGTCAGTGTTGTACAACCATCTCGTGTGTCTTGAAATGTTAATGGAAACAATCTAATATTTACTGCAGCCGTATACGGCTGTACGTCCAGCCTCACATCACAAACACTCAGATTTACTCCACTCTTTATATTTATTATTGACACATCCAAGTTTATATCTTATCTACAAATATTTGTTGCATCACTGTTTATGTGGCAGACACCATTCTTTTGGACTCAGCACAATAGAAAGACAAGCCTCTTTAGGAGTTACTAAACCAAACTACCGTACCGAGGCTGCTGTGCACTGCATATGAGTCCACTAGACTTTTGGACACTAATCAATTTAGTGCACTTTAAAATGACTATGCTAACAGAGATTATTTTGTGTCCGTTGGTCCTCCAGACACCACATTAATTCTTTATATAGAACAGAATAATCTTGAGTGTTTGCCAGAGTGAAATCACATATGGCTGATTTCTGAACTCGTCAGTACATGAAGCTGATTGTGGCCAAACTGACTCTCTTGTTCCTAGTCCTCTTTGCCATTCACACTGTCCATCTTTTGTCTGTGGCCTTTCAACGAAAACCACAGGGCGCTATCTTCATCCCGTCACAGGTTCCTCCTCTGTTAACCCCCAACCACAGCCTGACAGCCCCTCCCTGTTTGACGACCCAGTCTGTTCTACTCCTTCTACAATCTGATTCAGGCACTGTTCCCTTCGTTTGACCACAGACGCCCTGCTTCAATCTCAACCGACTGCACTCTCCAGATACAAGGCTTTATTGTGATTTACTCAAGGCTTCTGCTTTCACTAAGAGTGTCTCCAAAGCACTTACCTATTGTTTCAGAGTGTGAAAATACAATTTGTCGCCACAGTTGACCTAATTCCAGACAACTGTGATGAACGACTTGCCTTGAGTATTCCCTAGTATTGTTCTTTTATTTGAAACAGATGTTTTAAATTTTAGATATTTTGTTGTAACACCATTGAATCTTAATTCTATGTTGTGTAATTGAAGGAGTTAAAAATGTGTTGCCTACGCTTGTTAACCGAAAATTATATCGTGAATGTAAAGTTGGTAGGATTACTAGAACACAGTAAAGGTGAACCATCGCAAACAGTAAGTTGGTCGTCTATTTCCAGTGATGATTTCTGATGATATTTCCCCAGATTTGTGGAAATATCAAGTTTACAGTGTACAAACTGCCCTCAGATATGATTTTTCATAACACATTTAGGCATTTACAGATCTCTTATTACCACATACAACCCTACCTCTAAATCGCTAACTCTAACTTCAATGGTGCCTATAAAAATTGCAGTTGTACTTACTGCACACAATTAAAATACTGGCTATTTATTTATCTGATTTTCATAACTAAAGCCAGTGTTTCAAACCAATAACAGTGTTATTCTTCATAAGTCACCAAAGATTGTGAAAAACAGACATGTATGATGTAGGTATGATGTGATATGACTGTTGTTTCTATTTAATGACACTCTGCTGCTGATGCAAATTGCAAAACAATTGGTTTACATCAGATGTTTACCACTTTGCAGTCAGCAGACCTTTTTGTGGTCCACAGAAATAATTCTAGACACAATGAGAACAACAAACTTTACTGAACCATTCTTCTTTCCCTTGAAGAATCCCCAGACTTAAGGCTTTCCTCATCCACTCTCACTTATAGCTGAGTGTTTTGTGGACTATAAAAAACCTGTATGCTATCAACACGGCTGCTGTCGTGGTGATAGCACTTTCACACTTTGGAGAGCAGCTCTCCAAAGTGTGAAAAACGGAAGCAGCTTTAAATCGAGGCTAAACAAATGCTTGGATTTATGCCGTAAACAGTTCATAAATCAGCTCGGTCACCTCACACCTCGTGTGCAGACGGCCTGTTTCTGGTTGTAAATCTTTCACTAAATACAAGAGTCTCATCTGGGACGGAGGTGGGGAAAACAACCACTGCTTCCTGGTCATTGTTGTCTTTGGGGCCTGAGGCAAATGGTAAAAAGGTCAAATGTCAGATATACATTATTATGGGTCAGTATTTAATATTTTATTTGTAGAAGCTTTGCTAAAATGTAGGAACTATGGTAAACTATTTCAATTGGCTTCATGTCATAGCAACCTCTTTATCTTTTTTTCCCCTTTTCTTTTACCTCAAACCACAGTTTAAAGCTGACCGTAACCTTCTATCTCTGAGTTAGGTTTAGACCGATGCGATCCCACAATTATTGTATGAATGAATTGCTAATTTTAACTTTGCTCCCTATGAGCTGTTGCTCTGTGTAAGCAGATGTCCAGAGCTGGAATCGACACTTTTTCTGTATTATCAGTAGTTATTGGTTCAATGTTGTGAGTTAAAAGGCCAATGGGAGTGTCCCTTTAGTTACTAATGCGAGCATGTTATTAGTCAAAGCTGCTGTGTGTTCTAGAAATTTATCTATTATACTATGCTTTTTCATTGTTTGGGTGGTTGGTTGGTACATTAGTTGGAAGGTTTGTTAGTTGGTAGTTTGTTTGTTTGGTAGGGTGGTTGCTTGTTAGGCTGTTGGCTGACAGGTTGGTAAGTAGTAAGGCTGGTTGGTGTGGTAGGTTGGTTGGTTTGTTGGTAAGTAAGTTGGATGGTAGGTTAATTATTTGTTGGTAGGTTGGTTGGTTAGTAGGTTAGGTTTCACACAGAACTGCACCCCTGACCATCACAGCAACACTATTGTTAAGTTTGCGGACGACACTGCAGTGGTGGGGCTCATTTCTACAGCAAATTTTAATATATATATTATAATTTTATATATAAGATTGTTAAAGCTAACTAAATCTACATTAATGTTTTTTTGTTAAGAAGAACACACTAATAATGGTCCATCAAAATAAACTACGACATTAAATATAATTTTACCCACATGAAACAATGTTATATTGAAAAAACAACATTACTTCTTGGTAATGTAACAACAAAGGCTAGCAGCAAAAACCTGACCAAAATGTCAAAGTGGAACATAACTGAGGTTGCACAGGTTATCAGGTTAGGTTCAGTCTCCCTTCTCTTTGTTTAATGTGAAATGATGTTTACATTTCCAAAATAGAAACGCATTCTTGCCCTGGCTGTGTTGTTCTGGCTCCATCTCTTACTCTAGCTCCTGCTGGTCCTCTTCTGCCTCCATTGTGACTAATCACATACTGGGGCTCCTGGGAAATGCATTGAGTTGCCTTAATTTATTTAGAGAGTGAATAAACTCACAGAGAAGTATCGTCAAGTAATCCATTGATTTCAACGATGAAATACCAACTATTTAAACAGTAACTGTAACAGAATACAGTTACTAATCATTTGTATTCTGAATACGTAATGCTGGTACATGTATTCCATTACTCCCCAACGCTGATTATATCAGACACTTCACACCCTGGCCACTCCCCTGTTTGAACTGTTGTCTTCAGGCAGACGGAACAGATTAATTAATACACAGACAAATAGACTCAAACACAGTTTTTACTCAACTTCAATAACCACTCTTAATGCTGCTAAAAAAGTAATGTGTATTATCCAATCTGTGCAATGGATCAATGCAATGAGGTATTTGTGGGTGTAAATGCATGTTTATACAGTTTTTTTGTATTGACCTTGTGTGTATGACATGTATGCTTATGCTTCTGCCTTAATACTTACTTTTACTTAATTCTTTTTTTGTTTTTAAGTGTAGCTAAAGTATATTACTCAATGAATGATGCACTGACTGGAGAAACACTTTCAATTTTTTTGTACCTGTGGCAATAAAGATCTATTCTATTCTAGTTAGTACACAACACATTTCCAAAGTAAAATGAACTTTGTGTGTGTTAAAAATTGAACTCATATATACTCTGTTCCAGAGTAAAATTTCAACACTTTAAGAATGTTAGAAAACAGCCTTGAACATCAGTGAGTGAGACCATGAGGGACAGTCACAGAGACCACACAGAGATGTACTTTATATTTAAGTCAGTTTTACTGGAGACTCAGAGTGGACTCTTGAGACGCTGTCATGACCTGTGAGAGGTTTACAGTTCAGTCTGTGTCTGTGGATGTTTTCAGACGAGAAAAGCTAATGAGCAACTGCACGTGAAGAGCTATGATGAGGCAATACAATTATTTATTGTTGGAGCTTTAAAACATTTTGTTTGGTGTACGACCTTTAACTAAATCCTTCAATTAAACTTGTTCAATCCCCGTCTCTAACTGGTCACTGTCAACAGCAGTAATGATCTCATGACTCTGAGAAACAGCAGCAACCATCATCTTTACGGTGGTCATCAATTTTTTTTCTTACATTAATCTGCTGAATGTGAGGAACAAAATCACTTAAAACCTATAATTATAAACAATCTTATTGTCTCACCAGATTTTTACTGTCAAAATTTAATCACTATTTTTTCTCTAAAACATCCACAGAGACTCAGCTGTAAAACTCCTACAGGTCATGACAGTGTCTCAGGAGTCCACTCTGTGTGAGTCTCCAGTAAAAATGACTGAAATATAAAGTACATCTCTGTCTGGTCTCTGTGACGATTTTATCTAAAGTGACTTATAAGTGAGGAAAACAAAGAAAGAAATTTTAACAACACAAGGTAGCAAAAAGCATAAGTGTACCAAAAACTAGTTTTATTATTATTTAAAAATATATATTTTTTAAGAAAAGCAATTGAAAAGTAAATTCAGTGTTTGCCAGTCAGGTGTTGATGGAAGAGATGTCTACAGAATCTGCTGATCTTGTAGCAGCAGGAAGATCATTCCACCAACAGATCCAGAGAAAGTACGTGAGAGTATTTTTTTTTCCTTTTTGGGATGGTACAACCAGACGTTGTTCATTAGCAGAGCGCAGGGATCTGGTAGGAACATAGGTCTGTATTAGCGAGTTTAGATATAAGTCTAACACTTTTATAGTGTTGAAATTTAACTCTGGTACTCTCACATACATATATGTCTACAATTTTACTCTGGGGGTTTTGCTGTGTAGGTTGGTTGGTAAATTGGTTGGTTATTAGTTAGGAGGTTGGTTGGTAAGTAGGTTAGTCGGTAGGTTCTAACACAGCAAATTCTACTAAATGTATAATAATTAATGTGCATGTAATTATGTTTGATAGGGTTAGGGTTAGGGTTAGGCCTAATGTGCCTCATGTTTAGCGTCTATTGGGGTGCCCCTGTGTACCTCCTGCAGAAACAACCCTCTGATTATAACTGATGTTAACTAAAAGTAACAAAAAACTATATACTTAAGTGTGAAGATACTTATGACTCATAGATGTTTTGTGCAAAGTAAAGCAAAGTAACCAGGCCAATTCATGAAACTGACCAAAATATAAGTACTTTTTAAATTTAATCAATAAACCCCTTTTACAGTTTGTCACAAGAAGTTGTAGTTTTAGAGATTGCAATCACATATTCACTCATCCGTTTTTTATGTAGTAGTCGTTTGTCACCATATGTAAGCCTTTTTACAGTATAAATGTGAGGCTTTGTTGAATTGATTGTGTGAAATCCGTTGCTCTCAGAGACAAATGCTAATGTCAGACGCTAGTCAAAAATGGAGTATGGCCTTTCACACAGGAACTTGACCTCAACACCATCTCGGCTCTTCCTCCTTTGCTATGTCTGGTTAGATAAGTTAGCAGAATGCAGATTAGCTTTGCAAGAACTGTTTCTCCTTGCATCAGCTCATCTGCAAACACTGTCATGTGCAGGATCCACTGGTTTTAAATAATAGGAACATAAAACTAAATCTGTGGTCATTATTAAAGCGTTTTACATCAGAGAGTCAAAAGAGAGAACACATTAAAAGGTTTAAAAGTAAATTTATCATGATCCATAAAACAACAGGAAGTGTGCATACAAAGTGGGAAAGTGAAAATTGATGTGTTTAGAAAAGACTACAATAGAATGCAGAAGTAGAAGAGAAATAAAACAATACATTCTTGTAAAAGTAGAAACTTCCAACATCACTCAGCTTTTAGTGTAAGCACCATTAATGCAACAGAACTCTTTTTACATTGATTTTAGGATCTTTCCCAGTAATTACTACATTAGTGTTTATGATCCTGTTGACTCCCCTTTTTCTGGGTTTCTGTCAACCCGACTCCTTTGTCCAGCCTGGCCCACACCATGAAGACTGTAAGGGGCCGTTTACACTAGAGGGCTTTTCAGGGAAACACAACAGTGATACCATTTCCGATTTGCCGGATTAAAACGTCACATGAGGCCGATTTGCAACAGAATTATTGGTGAATCAGATTATTCATGATTTTATTTCTTCTCGTTTAGATTTTGCAATTCTCTTTTTACTTGTTTGAACAAATCCTCCATAAATTGTCTTCAAATGGCGCAGAATGCTGCAGCCAGGCTTTTAATAGGAACTAACAGAAGGGCACACATTACACCAGTTTTGTTCATCACTCTATTGGCTTCCAGTAAAATTTAGAATTGATTTGAAAATTTTACATTTACATTTATTCATTTAGCAGACGCTTTAATCCAAAGCGACTTACATTGTTCTACAGTAATTACCAGTGTGACAGCCTCTGGTGGGTTAAATGTCTTGCCCAAGGACACAACAACAGTAAGAACTGTGGGTATAGTGGGAATCGAACCCCCTACCTTCCGGTTGAAGGATGACTGCTCTACCCACTGAGCTACTGCCGCCTTTTGTAGCCTATTGACTTTATGAGCTTTGCATATACATCAGGTCAAAACTTTCTAATGGTCCCCAAAATTTATTTTTCAACTTGTGGGGGACCTGTCCTTCTAAGCTGTCGCCCCCAGACTCTGGAACGCCCTGCCCCTGTAGCTGCGAGTGGTCGATTCTGTTGATTTTTTTTAAAAAGCAGTTGAAGACACTTTTACTTTGACAAGCTTTTAGTTGATTGGACTAATACGTTTTGTTTTGTTTTTTATCTTTTATAGCTTTATCTGTTTTGTTTTATTGTTTTATCTTTTATTTAAATTGTTGCATTTTGTAAAACGCTTTGTGAAATGTATCGTATAAATAAAGTTTACTTAACTACTTATTTATTTATCTTTGTAATATTTATTACGTATTCCAATGTGATTCAAATTCTATAGGCAATATTTAAGTCACTGTTAGGGACCAAGCAGTGAGACAACAGGACAAAGGACATAAAACATGAAAAAATAGGCTTTATTAGCCTCTTGAACAAAATAGGACATATAGGCCCATAAAAGAGGTCAACTTAATGTAAGTGAGGAACATAATTGAGACAGATTAACAAAATAGTAACAGAACAAATTGGTCAGCATGGGACATGAGGGACACTTACACAGCAATTGGTGCAAATCAATAAACCCAAAGATAAACCCATGGAAGGAAACTAAGGCAGACAAACAAACAAAAGATCTAAACTTAAATGGTTTCAATTCCAATGGTCTGGTCCCCATTCAGGATGTCCTTTTAATCCTGGCCCACCCTCAGCCACCCCCTCCACTCCTCTCCTCAGAATTTAGAGAACAGAAACAAGAATTAATTAAACTAAATCAGAATATAATCCTGTACATATTATTAGAATGTAAATGGTGGTTAGGCGCTCCTGCCTCACAGCAAGAAAGGTCAAATGGCCTACTCTGGTCTTTCTGTGAGGAGTCTGCATGTCCTCCCTGTGTTACAGTGGGTTCTCTCCAGCTACTCTGGTTCCTAGTGAATGTCTAAATGTGAGCCCTGTGACTAACTGGCCAGGGTGTACCCCGCCTCAGGACCAAAGCTGCTGGGATAGGCTCCAGTCACCTGCAACCCCTAAGGGGACTAAGTAGAGGAAAATGAAAGGATGAATAAATTTAGCAATTTACCCCCTTTGTGTGGCGGAGGCCATCACAGTAACAGCCATTTACAAAGACTATATGTTTTAATGAATTAATTCAATTTCTAAGAGATTTAGCATGAATTAAATTAAAGCAGCCCTGCGTAACCTTTAGCAGGTTAAGGGCGCGGATCCCTCTCTGTGCAACTGGACTGTCAGCACCGCGGGCCAGTGTTTGTTTACCAGTATAGTTTGGATGAAAGAACGTGTCTTCTGAAATGATAGATCGTTTTAATGTATATGTTCTCCCTGTGCGCGGGTGGGTTTTCTCCAGGTACTCCGGTTTCCCCCACTAACATCCAAAAACATGCCACGCACCCCCTGGTGTGGCTTCCAACTAGGAATTTTACCACGAGAATAACAAAAAATTAAATAGTCCAGTGTACTGGCCTATTTTCTTTATCAGATGCTTAGTGTGGGAGAGCTTGTCGCTCACATAATCCCTTGTAATAAGTAACTGTCCCAGGACAGGAAAGTCCCATTGAAGGTTTGTGCCCAGCTGAGGGTACTGTGTCAGTGAGATAGACATGATTCTACTGATCTCATGTCTAGAAACATTAAACGAATTTGAGAATATATATTTTTGGCTAAAGGTTACACAGGGCTGCTTTTATTAAATCTAATTCAGTATGTATAAGTAAATTTTAAAAAGACAATTCACCTGCCACTAATCACAGTGAAACGGTTTCCTCAAGTCAGTGGCACGTTATTTTGCTAATATAGTTTTCACAAAGAAAAACAAACTTTCAATGGTTGACTGTTCACCGACTGTCACTAAAGGCTCACCCTTTTAGTCAGTGTTAGTCATTCTGCTGCGTGTAGAAAAAACAATGTATAAACAAATGAAAGTATTGTTACAGCATCGAGTGACTGTGAAAACACCCAAATGATATCTTTATTTCACAATTGTACATTAACTCATGCATCCTCAAGCATCTTGTAGAGCTCCGGTAGATGACACACCCAACTTAAACTTAGGCCATTGAAAGAAAAGCCCCACATCTGAACTATACTAATAAAATTATTTATAGAAAACCACTGAAGTACATTTCCTCACAGTTTTCTCTTTGTCTGTGCTCCATTTGAACAGCAGGAAATACAGAGCAAAAATCAAAGTCAATTGCTTTTATTTAGTGACCTGCATCATCGATGGACTAGTTAAGGTCTGTGTGCTGTATGTTTATGTGATTCAAATGTATAGTCTATAAATAAACACATGCCAGGTCCATTATACAATAATTAGCTCAATAAGTTCAATGAAAGTACTTAATAAAGTCCGTCCATCGACACTGTCACGTGATGTCTGGAGCTCTATAGCATTATGTCTAAATGTTAAAAAAAGACAACTCTTTCAACTCCAATCCTCCATCTTGACTTCACCAAACCTGTGTCAGAGTGAGTCTATATGAATCTTTTGGTGACTCAAAACAGGAAATGAGGTCTTCTGCTTTTCGGTTGGTTTGAAAGATAAAATCACTCGCTGTCACTCTCTGCAGATGTTTGTGGCAGGAGATAAGTAAACTCCAAGTCACTCTTGTTGTGGATGGCGTCTCTCAGGCGTACATGGTTTTTATGCAGAACTGATTTCACAATGTCAAATGCAGAAATTGTGTCAGAAAGTGTTAACTGTACAGACAACAAGTGTCATTAAGACATGCAATCTTGAGTTAGAACAAATGGCTCCTACCAACCATAGAAACTGTTACAAATAATGACCGTGTGCATTTAATAAGGCTCCATATACTGACTGACTGAGTTGAAATTCCATTACTTCAAGTAAAACCATGGGAATGCAAACCTTGGCCTGTAGCAGGATCTAAACAATCTGTGTTCACATAGAGACACTCAACAAAATTGCAGCCTTCAGTTTACACAAAAGCGGCCGGATTCAAATGTTTGCATTTCCATAGCGTGACATCGCCAGCATCTTTAGAATGAGTGGCCGCTGCAAAGCCGCAACAGAATTATTGTGGTTTTGGAAAAAAGTGTTGTTGTGTAATGGCTGCTAGGTTTTTCAGCCAAGAAGATCTGCTGTTTGACTGTTAATGAAGACTGTGATTAAGACTCCGTTTCTGTGCTGTCCAGTCACGCTCGAGTGACAGAATGAACACCTAATAAAATTAATCTGAATATTATGTGATTTAGCTTTGTAATATTTACTATGTATGTCCTAGGTCTTCCCCGGGGTCTCCTCCCGGTGGGACATGCCCGAAACAACTCCCTAGGAAGGCGTCCAGGAGGCATCCGAAACAGATGCCCAAGCCACCTCAGCTTGCTCCTCTCGATGTGGAGGAGCAGCAGCTCTACTTTGAGCTCCTCCTGAGTGACCGAGCTCCTCACCTTTCCTCTAAGGGAGCGCCCCGCCACCCTGCGGAGAAAGCTCATTTCGGCCGCTTGTATCCGGGATCTTGTTCTTTCGGTCATGACCCAAAGCTCATGACCATAGGTGAGAGTAGGAACGTAGATCGACCGGTAAATCGAGAGCTTTACCTTACAGCTCAGCTTCTTCTTCACCACGACAGACAGGTACATCGACCACATTACTGCAGAAGCTGCACCGATCCGTCTGTCGATCTCACGCTCCTTCCTTCCCTCACTCGTGAACAAGACCCCAAGATACTTGAACTCCTCCACTTGAGGCAGGATCTCTCCACCAACCTGAAGGGGACAAGCCATCTTTTCTGACTGAGAACCATGGTCTCAGACTTGGAGGTGCTGATTCTCATCCCAGCCGCTTCACACTCGGCTGCAAACCGTCCCAGTGCACACTGAAGGTCCTGGCTTGATGGAACCAACAGGACAACATCATCTGCAAAAAGCAGAGACGAGATCCTGTGGTCCCCAAACCAGACTCCCTCCGGCCCCTGGCTGCGCCTAGAAATCCTGTCCATAAAGATAATGAACAGGACCGGTGACAAAGGGCAGCCCTGCCGGAGTCCAACATGCCCTGGGAACTGGTCTGACTTACTGCCGGCAATGCGAACCAAGCTCCTGCTCCGGTCGTACCGGGACTGGACAGCCCTTAGCAAAGGGCCCCGGAACCCCATACTCCCAGAGCACCCCCTACAGGGCGCCATGAGGGACACAGTCGAATGCCTTCTCCAGATCCACAAAACACATGTGGACTGGTTGGGCAAACTCCCATAAACCCTCCAGCACCCTGGAGAGGGTATAGAGCTGGTCCAGTGTTCCACGACCTGGACGAAAACCGCATTGTTCCTCCTGAATCTGAGGTTCAACTATTGACGGCATTCTCCTCTCCAGTACCCTGGCATAGACTTTCCCGGGGAGGCTGAGGAGTGTGATCCCTCTGTAGTTGGAACACACCCTCCGGTCCCCCTTCTTGAAAAGAGGGATCACCACCCTGGTCTGCCAGTCCAGAGGGTACTGTCCCCAACCGCCACGCGATGTTGTAGAGGCGTGTCAACCAAGACAGCCCTACAACATTCAGAGACTTGAGGTACTCAGGGCGTATCTCATCCACCCCCGGTGCCTTGCCACCGAGGAGCTTCCCAACTACCTCAGTGACTTCAGCCTGAGTAATGGACGAGTCCACCTCTGAGCCCTCAGCCTCTGCTTCCTCAGTGGAAGACGTGACGGTGGGGTTGAGGAGATCCTCGAAGTATTCCTTCCACCGTCCAACAATATCCTCAGTTGAGGTCAGCAGATTCCCACCTCCACTGTAAACATTGTTGGCAGGGCAATGCTTCCTCTTCCTGAGGCGCCAGACGGTTTGCCAGAATTTCTTCGAGACTGACCGATAGTCCTTTTCCATGGCCTCACCGAACTCCTCCCAGACCCGAGTTTTTGCCTCCACGACCACCCGGGCTGCAGTCCGCTTGGTCTGCCGGTACCTATCAGCTGCCTCAGGAGTCCCACAAGCCAACCAGGCTCGATAGGTCTCCTTCTTCAGCTTGACGGCATCCCTTACTTCCGGTGTCCACCAACGGGTTCGGGGGTTGCCGCCACGACAGGCACCGGAGACTTTACGGCCACAGCTGTGGCCGCATCGACAATGGAGGTCGATAACATGGTCCACTCGGACTCAATGTCTCCAACTTCCCTCGGGATCTGGTTGAAGCTCTGCTGGAGGTGGGAGTTAAAGATCTTTCTGACAGGGAACTCTGCCAAACATTCCCAACAGACCCTCACAGTACGTTTGGGTCTGCCGAGTCTGTCCAGCTTTCTCCCCCGCCACCACCAGGTGGTGATCAGTTGACAGCTCCGCCCCGCTCTTCACCTGAGTGTCCAAGACATATGGCCGGAGGTCAGATGAAACAACTACAAAGTCGATCATCGATCTCCGGCCTAGGGTGTCCTGGTGCCACATGCAATGATGGACACCCTTATGCTTGAACATGGTGTTCGTTATGGACAAACTGTGACTAGCACAGAAATCCAATAACAGAACACCACTCGGGTTCAGATCCGGTGGGCCGTTCCTCCCAATCACGGCTGAGCCCGGGCTGAGCCCGGCCGGGCCCCGCATACAAGCCCCAACCCCGGGCCTGGCTTCAGGGTGGGGCCATACCGGGCGACGTCACAGTCCTTGGTATTGTCTTATCCATAAGGGGGTTTTAACCGCTCTTTGTCTGGCCCGTCACGTAGGACCTGTTTGCCTTAGGAGACCCTACGAGGGGCATATAGCCCCGACAACATAGCTCCTAGGATCATTTGGACACTCAAACCCCTCCACCACGATAAGGTTGTGGTTCAAGGAGGGGATGATGAAGTCACTCAATTTAAAGGGCTGCTTTAATGTAATGCATGCAAAACATCATCTAATTAAAAAAAAAAAAAGATGAAGTCACTCAATTTAAATTAGATGATGTTTTGCATGCATTACATTAAAGCAGCCCTGCGGAACCTTTAGCTATTAAATGGTGCAGATTCCTCTCTGTGCTACCGGACTGTAGCGGCGCAGCCGCTGCTATATTTGTTTACCATTTTAGCTGCTTAAGACAACAGGTTTGGAAGAAAGAACATGTCTTCTGAAATGTTAGGTTAATGTATTTTGTACAGATATGACTCAGGGTCCAGTGTATTATATTCTTTATCAGATGCATAGTGTGGGAGAGCTTGTCACTCACGTAATCTCTCGCAAAATGTTACTGTCCCAGGACAGGGAAGTTACTTTGGAGGTTTGTGTCCAGATGAGGGAACTGTCTCTGTGAGATAGACATGATTCTACTGACCTCATGTCTAAAGGCCAATACATACTCCGCAAGAACAAGAAAAAAGTTAGTTTCCATACTTTAAATGGCAACTTTCCATACTTCAGGAGAAACTCAAGTTCAGAACCCCTCACCTTTCTGCATTAACCACGCTCTCTTTAAATTTCTGACCAATCACACAATAGTTCTCAGACATACACAAGAAAAAAGTTCTGCACAGACGAGTACAAGCTGCAAGAACTCCCAAACCAGTGCTGCAAGAACAAAATGACGTCATTTTGTTCTTGCAGCCTCAAGAACAATAACACATTTTATATGTACTGGCCTTAAAAACCATCAAAATTATTGTCAGAATATATATTTTTGGTTGACCGTTCTCACTGAAGGCTCACCATTTTAGTCAGTGTTAGTCATTCTGCTGCGTGTAGAAAAAACAGTGTATAAACAAATGAAAGTCTTGTTACAGCATCGAGTGACGGTGAAAACACCCAAAGGTTATCTTTATTTCACAATTGTACATTAACTCATGCATCCTCAAGCATCTTGTAGAGCTCCGGTAGATGACACACCCAACTTAAACTTAGGCCATTGAAAGAAAAGCCCCACATCTGAACTATACTAATACAATTATTTAAAGAAAACCATTAAAGTACATTTCCTCACAGTTTTCTCTCTGTCTGTGCTCCATTTGAACAGCAGGAAATGCAGAGAAAAATCAAAGTCAATTGCTTTTATTTAGTGACCTGCATCATCGATGGACTAGTTAAGGTCTGTGTGCTGTATGTTTATGTGATTCAAATGTATAGTCTATAAATAAACACATGCCAGGTCCATTATACAATAATTAGCTCAATAAGTTCAATGAAAGTACTTAATAAAGTCCGTCCTTCGACACTGTCACGTGATGTCTGGAGCTCTATAGCATTATGTCTAAATGTTAAAAAAAGACAACTCTTTCAACTCCAATCCTCCATCTTGACTTGACCAAACCTGTGTCAGAGTGAGTCTATATGAATCTTTTGGTGACTCAAAACAGGAAATGAGGTCTTCTGCTTTTCGGTTGGTTTGAAAGATAAAATCCCTCGCTGTCACTCTCTGCAGATGTTTGTGGCAGGAGATAAGTAAACTCCAAGTCACTCTTGTTGTGGATGGCGTCTTTCAGGCGTACATGGTTTTTATGCAGAACTGATTTCACAATGTCAAATGCAGAAATTGTGTCAGAAAGTGTTAACTGTACAGACAACAAGTGTCATTAAGACATGCAATCTTGAGTTAGAACAAATGGCTCCTACAAATAATGACTGTGTCCATTTAGACAGTGAGCTATTTATGAACTAATATTTGTTCCACTAGAAATTGAAAATGATTATGTTGTATTTGAATCTGAAGTGCTCAAGTAGTATCCCACAGCAAATGCTACAGTCATTATACAGAAGAAGAAGTCATGGCAGAGGTTGCTCTATCATGGGTGTATTATTAGAACTGTGCACGTCCCCTTTCTCTGATTCCAATTTGATTAGTGGACACTCGAGGTACTGCAATAAAAAACACCTATGGCCTATTTTATTTTATTTACATTTTGTGCTGTTTCTCTGTGTAACTAGACAGGTCAGTGCTGGAATAGACACTTTCTATATATTCTTTTGGCAGCCATTGATTCAATGTCGACCACTTGCCAATGGTAGAGTCTCTAACCAAATCTTCCAGTATGTGCTTAACATTCTCATTTATTAAAATCTTTGATTAAAAAAGCTTAGACAAGTCTCATTATTATTTACAGACAATTTTACCACAATATGCTTTTAACAGTTTTCCTCAAATACAAGAAAGAAATTGCATGTGCTCTTGTTATCCTCTGCATGGCTAAAATGTTCCTTTTTAAGAAGTGCAGTAACTACATTACTGAAGATGTCTGAAGATTTTGAACGCAGTCACTTTACTTTGCTACTGCTTTGTCATTATATATATAATACTTAAAAAATGACTGAATATTATTATTTATTTGTGACTGTGTGAATAACGCAAATCAATCCTTTTGTAACATTTTCAGTACAGTCAGTATCTGAATGATGTGGGCTACTTCCTTTGATCTCTACCCAGCACACATTGTTATTAGATTATCCCTTAATTCTTTTTCAGAAACTTAAGAGTTAAATAAGTAAACTGTAAAACCCATTTGAGTGAGTTTTGGAAATAGATAATGCAGTTATTTTAGTAGACTTTTCAGTCACTGGGTTTAATTTGAATAAAACAGAAGGGAGACTAAAATCTACAAAATATTACTAGAAATGGAAAAAAGTGACAGAAGGGAAATGAAATGTTCCTTTTAATAAAATATTGAACTGAGAGGGAGTGCCCCTAGATCAGTCGGTAATAAATAAATACAAATACGTAGAAGACCTGATTTGAGTCTCTATCCTCATGTTTTCTGCCAACCAACTGTCAAATAAAGTCATTAAAGGCCAAAAAAAAAAATTCTCAAAAATAAATGCATACAAATTTAACACAATTGTAATGACTAGACACAACATTTAAAGATTAGCAACTTAGGACTTCTGACTTACAATGACATTATACATTGGCATAACACTCAAGTGTGCTAGTTGCTGTGTTGTTTCTACGTTCCAGGTTGTTTCTATGTTTGTGTGTGTGCTCAGTATATTAAATACTAAATATACTTACTGTATATATATATATATCATGTGTCATAATGGTGACCATTTAAAACATAATGTAGGTTTTGCTGCTTTAACAATGTGAAATCTATTCTAATTTGGGCTTTTCTGGCTCCTGCGTCAGATGATATTACCAAAATGGGCAGAGAATGTAGTATCTGAACTGGTGGTTTTTGTGCAAAACTTCTCTGCAAAGTAGCATCAAAAAAAGACACAACTAATAAGTAGCACTCAGTAGCACAGAGCTCAGGACATTTAATACTGAGAACTCTGCTTTCAATGACTGCCAGAGCGAAACTTCAGCGGCTGTTTCGTCGACCCTGGACTTTTTTTGTTAAGGATGGCTGCTCCATCAACAATTCCAGGGCCCTGTCTGAAGCAATATTAGGAGGTTAGAGTTGAGTTCAGGGTTAACTCTGGGTTTTTATTATCACCAAGCTCAGAAACTCAGATCACTGACTAATATATAAGGTTCCAGTAAGAGAGAGAGAGAGCTTATATGACCCCCCTCTGACTTCCTCAAAAAAATGACCCACATCACTGATCATACTTTGTATATTAGCCTATTGGCAATATATTGCTAATAGGTCTATGGTATTAGATATGTCGCAGCTCATGTTGAAAAAAAAAAAAAAAAAAAGAAGTGTCTCTCTGTTTATTTTGTTTAGACTTTACTTGATATTGCACAATGATTAAAAATATAGCCATCAACGTAATGCCATTAAACTTTAAATGCTGTTTAATATTTAACTAATACCCTGACATTGCTTGTTCCAAAATATTAGCCTATCGCTAATATAGATTTTAAACATGCTACTAACATGCTAAAATATGCTACTGGGTTTAGTGCTGTGAACACAATGTGGAAACTTCTGAGAAGTCATTTTAAATTAGTTCTACTAAATCAGTGACTAAATGTTTGATTTGTTAGTGCTGTCCCCTGCTGTCCTTTCTGTGTAACTGTTGGCGTGCAGTTGTCCGCCGGTTCATTAGAGGGCGCACAACTCTCTTTTACTCTGTTTAAAAAAATCCAATTTAAAGCTTCCGCCGATGTACAAGAAGTGCTCTCTTAATTTAGAAGGAAGAGGAACGAAATTGTTATAAAATGGTAAGAAAGCCTATCTATTTAGATATTTGTTACCTAGTGGAAAATATGTGGGGCTGTAGTCGGCTTTAATGGCTGGTTTTGAGCGGGTTAAATGGCGGATGGAAGCGGATGATTGCAGCCTTCTGCCGGTGTCTCGCTCAGCTCCAGCGTGGCGTTTCAATGGCTGACGAAACCCTACACAACCCATTTCCAAGCCTTTAAAACTATTACAATGCATGCTGACAAAACCCGTGCATGTAGACGTT
Organism: Neodontobutis hainanensis; assembly: GCA_024349245.1. NCBI lineage: Eukaryota > Metazoa > Chordata > Actinopteri > Gobiiformes > Odontobutidae > Neodontobutis > Neodontobutis hainanensis. The sequence goes on from JALDNG010000218.1 coordinate 71,903, forward strand.
GGCTATGTCCTGGAACGTACGCTTGTTTTTTCAGACAATATGCCTGGTTTGTTGCTCTACAATGCACCTCTGGATTTCTTGCAGGGCTTCGTTAAAGTGGTGAAAAACAAGGCGTACTTCAAGAGATATGAAGTGAAATTCAGAAGAAGGAGAGGTAAGACGTAATGTAAAGCTAACCCAATTTCGTAACTTATGTATTTGCTTTATAGAAAGAATTCACTGAAGTTGTACAGCTCTACCAGAATGCAACCTTTATCAGGGCTCATAAGTGTGGGAACTGGTGCTTTGTGCAGTTGTAAAGCACTAATAGGTTGCTTGTAAATTGGTAGAGCTATTTTAAAGTTACACTGACCCTGTAGGGCAACTTACACAAAAAACACATCCAGAAGTGCACAAATACTGAAACCATAAAAATAAAAACTTGCATGTAAAACATAAAAACAAACAAATGGCAAAACAAAACGTGAAGAGCAACAATCTCTGAGAACCAAGCTGTGTTTAAAATGATAGGTTTAACTGATTTGCAATTTAATTTGTATGTTATATGTTGGTTAAAATAGGCCAAGCTAAAGTTGTACTTTGATCAAAGTAAGTGTCAACTCACCTAATGACTAATAACCATTTAGCCATTAGTTAAGTTATGTTCAATATGTATAGTATATACTATATACTATACCTTTGTTTGAATACTTGATTTCCTAGTTTTACTGGAACTTTACCACACACTTTGCAGGATATAAAGTAACTTTGATCACGTATGTTTTTTTTATTTTTATTTAAATTTATTTTTCAGAGGGGAAGACGGACTACTTCGCCCGTAAACGCCTGGTGGTGCAGGACAAGAACAAGTACAACACCCCCAAATACCGGATTATCGTGAGGTTCTCCAACAGGGACATATGCTGTCAGGTCAGTGGACTCTGCCTGAAGCCCTGTGGTTGTGCTTGTGTGTAACCTGACACTGATTTGCTGTCCCGTCTCTTCTGGTGTAGATTGCGTACGCTAAGATTGAAGGGGACCAGATCGTGTGTGCTGCCTACTCCCATGAACTGCCCAAATACGGCATCACTGTGGGCCTGACCAACTACGCTGCCGCCTACTGCACCGGGCTACTGCTGGCTCGAAGGGTAAGGAACAGAGGGAGCTGTCAGGGCGTGGGAAATTTTAATGCACTTAAGGTCAGCCACAAAAAAAGTTTTCATTAGTGCAATGTCCACTACAGTTTCCTAATTGTAACCTAGAGAGAACTGCAACTTAAAGATAGCTGACAGCAATGTTAAGAAAACATGTTTGTTCTCATTCAAGTGCTGTAGTAGGTATGTTGTTTACGTTCTAATAAGCAAGTGAACCTTCTCAGACAATAGGTTTTAGTTGGGTTTTGCAGAAGTGTGGGGGGGGGGGACACTCCTTTTTACAATTTCTCTTTGGGGATCTCTTAGAAAATTTTTTTTTTTTTTTTTTTTTTTTTAAGAAGTTATTTTGCAGCTGCGACAATAGCATGAGTTTACTGTAATAAGCAAGGGTCCTTCACCAACAGGATTTACACAGTGCTGTGAATGAAGGTGTAATTCTCTGCGGTTCATTGTCATAACCCCTATGTCTCATTCACTCATCTAGTATTGTCATCTTGAACATGCGTTCCCAATTATGACTCTCTGGAAACAGTCTTGACATTCAATTTGTCAGTCAATCATATATTTTACAGTATACACTATCTTGTTAAGCTGAAACGTATAAACCTGCAGTATCAGCAGAGGTTTAATTCAGTTTCTCTGTATTTAAATCATGATTTGTGTGTGAAGCTACTAATATAAAAATTCTAGCTTCAATAAACATACCAGGTTTTAGGGACTACAGTAACACTGTTTTAATTATTATGGATAATGGCAAATGACATTGGTTTTATATAGCAAGGATAAAAACTTTTTTGTGGTAAAGCTCGGAAGGGGGGGCTTGTGAAACTTTTATACTGTAAAAACTACATGAATTTGGCTTTCTTTTAGCTGCTAACAAGCTACATTCTGAACAACTGATATATATGAAAAACATGTAATGAAATAAAACGCAAAATGTCTGCCTATTACTATTATACTTTTTATTTTTTTATATATAAACTCATGTTGAGTATTTAGCTAGGGGCAGTTCCAGGTCTTGTCCAGTCTTGTCTTGTTCTGTTTCCTGCACCACATTCTTTTCCAGACTCTCCCAATAGCCTTGAGTTTCTGATGAAAATCCCTTTTTATTAACAAAGTCTATAGTCTATCTATTTTGCAAAAACGTTAATAAACCTTTTCTATTTCCAGAACACACACAGTTGTTACAGATGGTTCAAGGATTTTCTGGCTTACATTTCCCCTCGCTGTGTCTGTAGCTGCTGCACAAGTTTGGCATGGACCAGGTGTACGAGGGCCAGGTGGAGGTGACGGGGGATGAGTTCAACGTGGAGAGTGTGGACGGTCAGCCGGGGGCCTTCACGTGTTATCTGGACGCAGGGCTCGCCAGGACGACAACGGGAAACAAAGTGTTCGGGGCGCTAAAGGGGGCTGTGGACGGCGGTCTGGCCATTCCTCACAGGTCAGTGCATTTTGGCTTTAGAGGGAATTCTATGAGAGATTGAGTGTTTAAAAATGAGAAGGAATAATAAGTAGGAGGGACAGTTAAGTATTGTGTATTCAGTGCCTGGCTTGCTGCTTTTCAATGATGATACCGAGCACACTGAGCAAAATGGAGTTGGTCCTTCACTTGCAGCGGCTGATGCTACTGTTGTTTTCAAGACGGGACTGAGAGAAGCAGCACAGACTCAACCAGACACAGCCTGAGCTTAGCTAAGTTCCCTATAGTCATGTCTCCATTGAAGCTCCATTGAATGGTACAGGCTACACATCAGGTTGTTTTTCTAGTGTAGCACAAACATAAGTCTCAGTCTATATGCTGAATAGAGGACCAGAATATAAAACTTTGCATTCAACTGTCAATCACTTTTGTAACATGGACAGTTTTAATCATGGGAACATTTGGCTTAACTTCACGACTGGCAGAACAGAGAAAAACGAGTGAACGTCTGATTTGTGTTTTTTGTAGTGTAAAGCGCTTCCCTGGCTACGACACGGAAAGCAAAGAGTTCGACGCAGAGGTTCACAGGAAGCACATTATGGGTATGAACGTGGCCGACTACATGTCGTACCTGATGGAGGAGGACGAGGACGCCTACAAGAAACAGTTCTCCCGCTTCATCAAGAATGGAGTCACACCCGACACGGTACAATCCAACACTCACTGTCACCACGCCAGGAGAATTCAAATGGTTCAAATGGAGTTGACAGGGTTCCAAAGAATTCAGACCTATATACTATTTTTATAGAATGATCATGCCTAATAATATTTAAGAAAAGTCCTGGAAAAACTTGCCTTTAAAAAAAAAAAAAAAAGTATTGTGACACCATAATGACATTTAAGTGATGGGAAAAGTCATTAAAATATGATTAAAAAAAAAAAAAAATCTTCCCCAAATTATCTTTGTAAACTGAACGGGTTAAGTTTTGTTTGGTTAATATTCCATTTCCTTTTTACCTAGTTTTGGTTGATAATCATTTTATAAAAAAAGCCTGAATATGTTGCAGATGTTGTACAAATATTATTTCCTGCTTCTCGATGATGATAGACAACTCGCTGAGCAAAATGTAGTTGGTCCTTCATTTGCGTCAGCTGATGCTACTGTCCGTTTCAAGACGGGGCTGAGAGAAGCTACATTTTGTCAAAAATGGAAGTCTAGAGAATTATGTTGTATTGATTGTGTTCATTTTTATGTCTTCAGGTTGAAGAAATGTACAAGAAAGCACACGCCGCCATCAGAGCAAACCCTGTTCACGAGAAGAAACCAGAGAAAGAAGTCAAGAAGAAGAGGTAAGTTTGTCAAAAATAAGAAACTATTCTTGAGTTTAGAATAGCTGGAGATGGGGTTTCTCTGCCGCTCTGAGCTGAATCTTAATGGAGTCGCTCTTGTGCTTGTTTCCGCAGGTGGAACCGTGCCAAGTTATCCCTGGGGCAAAGGAAAGACCGCGTCGCGCAGAAAAAAGCCAGCTTCTTACGAGCGCAAGAACAAGAGGCAGGGGACGGTTAGGGCCTGGGCTGGAACCGCACTGCACACACACCCAAACAATAAATTTATTTTTAATGCAACATTTTGGCTTTGATTGTTGTCATTGTTGGGCATAAGTAAATCACATTGTATACATGGTCAAACATTAGTGCAGAACTTTGGGATTTCTCTGAAGTGGTTATCAGACTATTGACACCCTTTTTATACAAGCCTTAAAAACATAACAATTTTGGCTTCACCTTCAAAGTTTACCCAATGTTTATGTCTGAGGTATTTTGGTTTAGGTAACTTGCACTACTTAAGTAATCGAGCCATTTCACAGCAACATATTGTGCACATCACCATACACCAAACATTAAAAAGTTCATCAAATTAGTTGTCTTTAGAATCCAATTTTCACAGAAATCAAAGTTCTGCATTAGTGTTTGACCATGTATACAATGTGCTTTACTTATGTTAGTTTTTTTTTACACCGAGCAGCTATTGTAGCCCAGAGGAAATGAATGTAGAACAATATCAAAAATATGCTAAGCCTTCCGGTTAGTGTGTGGCTGCAATTCTTTTTACCCACACTACATCCACAACCTAACATCAATTCCTTGAGTTCTTTAAGGGGTTTCAGGTGACTGGAGCCTATCCCAGCAACTTTTGCCCTGAGGTGGGGTACACAATGGCCAGTTAGTCATGGGGCTAACATTGACCAGATCAAACCCAGAACCTCTGTGTATCCCTTAAGGGTGAACTTTTCAGATGAATACTTCCACCTGTGTGATCCAACTTTTGTGAACAATTGACTTAACGAGAGCTTAATGCAGCCTGTGAGTTGTAAGCCATATTGGCATACAACTCAAAACAGAAAAATTGGGGGGCTTGTCTGGTATACTTTCTCCATACATCTTAAAAATCACTTAAATAAAATAAAGTTCAAATGGTATGTGTTTTATTTGTGCAAATTCATGCTGGTTTCTTCAATAAGTAAACTTTTTCTTCAGCAGCATCCACCACAAAATGATACAATTTTGTTTAATGATATTCTGTACAGCTGTTTTTCTAAAGTAAGTTAATGTCAGCGAGTGGGATGAGAGGTGAAATATAAAAACAATACAGCATTACACAGTGACCAATACCAAACTTTCTTGTGTGGTCGACATTCAGTGTGGTCTGTGGCACTTTTAACACATACTGCAAGATACTTTTTTTTTTTTTTTTTTTTTTTTTTGTGAATATAGGTGACATTCAGAAACAAAATGCAATAAATCGGTGGTTCTGTGGCCGTGACATGGTGTGGGTTAAATGAACAAAGTGGAGATACCATCAAGTGTCGTGTTTATGGGAGCAAAGGTTGTCTCAGTGGAGTCTGTTTAGATCAGGTTGCGGTTTCAACTGTTAGAGCAAGGCCGTAGTCATTAACTCATTAACCTACTCATGCATTTCTTAGTACCATACAAAAAAAAAGGATAATCTGACAGAGTAAACTAAGGCACTCCTACTTAAAAATTAGAAATGTTCATTTGGGGGATTCCATATGTCCAAGCTGTGGAAATATGCATTTTAATCTCTGCCTTGGATCATTCAAATCAAATGGTAGTGACAGGGCCATTTAACCCCGTCTAAAACATTTGGACTACAAGAAAAATGTGGCGCAGATAATTGATTTTTATTAAAGACAATTTTCTGATCTAAATTGTTTCAATTAGTGTTGTAGTAAAGACCCCATAGCCTGAGACCTGCACAATACTAAGACCTGTAAGATACACTGGAATAGATCCCAGGGAACAGTTTTGCAACTAAACTCGGTTCATCAGTTGAGCATTCTAATCCATTGGTAAGAGACTATTGCATTAATGAGGAGTTATTAGGGTTATATATCCTTAAAGCGCCTAGTGTCATCACTCTTGATGCTCACATTTACAAGTTTCCAAGTCTTAAATAAGACAATTATTAATATAAGGCAGTTCAGGTACGTTTGTGCATGTGTAAACATTTTCAGACTTTTTAAGTCCTAAAATACTCTGATTCTTGAAGGTTGTGGGTCAAACAGTGTAAAAATGAGTTTGAGATCGAGACAAGCCAAAGAGCTTTACAAAATGAAAGATAGGTTTGTATGAAGCGCAGGACGTTTGGGACACTGATGAGCAGTTATTAGACCAACACGTTTTGACTCTAAATAAATAAAAATAAATGCCTGCTTATCAGAGTGCATCGGACATCCTGTACTTGATTGTTATCTTGCTCCTGGTTTACGTCTGTATCTTGAGTACAGCCTTGAGTTTTAAGCGTTTTTTTTTGTGTTCCTCACTGGATAAAACCTTTGTGAACAATTAGCTCATAAACAAGAGCCGCTCAGCTTGAGAAAAAATCTGTAAAATCAGCATTATTTTCAGCACATTCCTGATCTATAAATAAAACAATGCAATGTTAATACGTGGACTGGTGACAGCATGCAGTCACTACCTCAATAAAAGATGTGCAAGTGATCTTGTATAAGTGAACTTGTCTCGAATGACCAGAGGAGGTAGTGTCTCTGTTTGTTTGATGTAAATGTTATCAAGATGACTCGGCATTTACTAAACCTTCACTTTAAGGGACAGTTCAGTTAGAACCGGGTTGTATGAGGTACTTATACCAAGTCTATTTCCTACATTAGCTAGTGCCTCCTTATTGTAGCATACATTCCCAAAAATATAAAATATGGTGCCACATCCGGGATGCTTTAGCCACTGTAGTCATTTAAAAGAGTGAGAAATTAAGCACGGCTTTTGTGTAAAAAAAAAAAAAAAAAAAAATAGAATAGTGTCGTAAACGTGACTACTCTGACATCCAAAAATACACGCTTCAGACTCAGAGAAAAAAATACATGATAACGGGGCATCTACAACTAAGAGCCAAAGATTTTCCAGTTAATTTTCAGAACAGACTTGTGTCTGTCTCTAAACAGCCAACAAACTGTGGTCTAAAAAAGTGTAAGATGACTGGATAACAGATGAGCCAATGCTAGTTGCTCCCACCAACAATCATTTCTGTAATTGTGCACAAAAAATGTAGTGCACTGGCAGCAGTTTGGACAATGTAAGTATTCAATTAATTTGGTTATTCTATATTGTTGGTTTGGGCAATTAGCTAGTGTAGTGTATATACACCAATTAAAAGTACCCTTTACAGCCTGATTTTAAAACTGTACTGTCCCTTTAAGTGGTATTTTGTCATATTGGACATAGGGTTGTATGTTGTATTGAAGAATTAGTATCTGCTTATTGGTCAAAACTGAGTTACACCTGCGATACACGGTGGCAGAGTGGGAGAGGTTAGAAACAGTGCAGTGACTGGTGGATTTATGTTTGCCAAATGACCTATACATGCATGTCTTTGGGTGGTGGGAGGAAGCCAGAGAACCCAAGACAACAGCTTGACGAGGACCAGCTGCCCTTAGATGTACCAAGAACAATGCTCCTTCACATGAACTCAGTAATGTGAGCAAACTTTAAAAAGTTTTTAAACCGTCAATAAATCCCAATTGTTTGCACACACAAGTTGAGCTGGACTTTGACTTTTGTTTATTCATTATATTATTAGTTTTTACGTATTTATGTCATGTTGAAGTACTATTTGTAAAGGGATGGTGTTATAAATGTAAACCTAATCATGAATTTAATAATATTGTTTTAGGTCAGTAATGAAAAAATAAAATTAAAAAAACACTTAAAATAAAAAAAAATAAAAAAACTCAAGATAAATTTTCAATCTAATGAGGCTGTATCTTCCAAAATTCTTTCCAAAATACCACATACAACCCATTACTTAAAGATCCTTGAAAATCGTTTGGATGTATGACATAATGTGTGATCATGAGTCCTTTGTGTGTGAGATCTGTTTCCACAGCAGAGCCTTCAGGTTGTTCAGAATAAGAGAGTGCTCCATGTTCATTTGTGCGCTGCCCTTTAATGCCATACAGGCGTACAGCTGCCTCTCCAGCTCCTCTTTGAGCCCTGACGGTGCCCCCCGCAGGAGATAGTCCTTCAGTGCACCACAGGCTTTGGCCAGGTTGGGTTTTGCCGGCTCCTCTTTACATCGTTTCTCCGCCGCGTCACACGAGGAGTAGCAGTCGGCGCCGTACACACAGTCCAAGTCTGTCTGACACTTAAGCGTCCTCATCTTCTGTCTGAACTGCTCTTCTGAAATCACAGCTCTGGCGTTCCTCAGCCGCAGCTCGTAGCGGTCCGTGTATCCGAAGTGTGCTGCGCTTAGGTCACAGATGAGAAAACTGCCGTATGTGCCGTGGAAGATGTCCTCCACCAGCTCCAGGAGCCCCATGGAGATCTTGGCTTTGCGAGGCCAGGACGGGGTGAACCACTGGTCTATGGTTCGTTGCAGGCCAGCAGGGACCCAAGAGGCGAAAGGCCAGGGCAGGGAGAGACCGTACAGCGGCCCGTAGTGGACTCGCTCAGTCATGTACAGGTCCCCACAGAAGCCCAGCAGTCGAGGGGTGTGGCCACGGTCCTGGAGCAGCAAACCCAAAAGCACCTGCAGAAGAGCAGAACATTAAAAAACGTTTACTGTAAACTAATGTTTTTTAAAACCAACTAAAGTGCAGTGAGCAAGTACTTATTTTAATAATGTTGTAACTACCACATCACTGTCTTTAAAAAGGTTCAAACTAAGCAAATTTAAACTCACAACGTGTTTCTGGTTTCAGAGGACCACTGTTGTAATAAAGTCAACGGTTTTCAAGTCCAAGCCGATTTCAAGATCTCAGTGTTCATGACCAAGTCACTAGCAACATTGTATCTTTTCAGACTGTATACCCAACTAAAGGGGTGTCAAATGGAGAAGGGGCAAAATAAAAAAAGTAGTTAGTTGCATGCCAAATAGGATAAACTGTTTATTATTATTATTATTATTATTATTATTATTATTATTATTATTATCTGTGATGGTTCTCAGTCATCTAGGTCATCTTGAGGAAAAAGTTAAAGCAACAACAACACCTGAATGAAACGGTGACACTAACAACTCTCCTGAACCTTTATTGACTCACATCAGGAGTCACACTGTCTTTTCATGGCTAACGACTATGAGACCAGAACAGCCTGGTCCATCAGGGTTAGTTTCAGGTTAAACCTCTCCCTTTAGAGATAATAGCTCAGATCTCTTACCAGTTGATCTCAGAATTGATAAAGTCTCTTGGAATAGAGACAAAACGTCTTCACCTTCAAAACTGATGCCAGATGTTTTTGCTTTAACCTTTTCATCATCATCATCATCATCATCATCATCACTTATCCATCCATTTTCTACTGCTTATACAGGGCTGGGTCGCTGGGGCAACAGTCTAAGCAGAGACACACAGACTTTTATCTGAGCACCCTCCTTGCAGCTCAGCTTCTTCTTCACCACGACAGACCTCACCACGACAGACCAGTACATCGACCGCATCACTGCAGAAGCTGCACCCATCCGTCTGTCAGTCTCACGCTCCCTCCTTCCCTCACTCGTGAACAAGACCCCAAGATACTTAAACTCCTCCACTTGAGGCAGGAGCTCTCCACCAACCTGAAGCGAACAAACCACCCTTTACAGGCGGAAAAGCATGGCCTAGGACTTGGAGTTACTGATCCTCATCCCAGCTGCTTCACACTCTGATGCAAACCGTTCCAGTGCACGCTGAAGGTCCTGGCTTGATGGAGCCAAAAGGACAACATCACTTGCAAAAAGCAGAGACGAGATCATGTGGTCCCAAAACCGGACTCCCTCTGGTCCCTAGCTGTGCCTAGAAATCCTGTCAAAAGGCAGCTCTGCCAGAGTCTAACATGCACCGGGAACAAGTCTGACTTACTGCCGGCAATGCGAACCAACCTCCTGCTCTGGTCGTACAGGGACCAGACAGTCCTTAGCAGAGGGACCCTATACTCTCGGAGCACCCCCCATGTTGCAGAGGCGTGTCAGCAAAGACAGCCCCAAACATCCAGAGACTTGAGGTACTGATCTAATCCACCCCTGCTGACTTCAGCTTGGGTGATGGACGAGTTCTACTTCGAGCCCTCGGTCTCTGCTTCCTCAGTAGAATACATGTTGGTGGGATTAAGGAGATCCTCAAAGTATTCTTTCCACTGTCCGAAGGTGGGAGTTGAAGATCTCTCTGACAAGGGGCTCGCCCAAAACGTTCTCAACAGACACTCAAAATACGTTTGGGTCTGCAGAGTTTGTCCAGCTTCCTTCCCTACCATCAGATCTAACTCAACACCAGGTGGTGATCAGTTGACAGCGCCGCCCCTCTCTTTAACCGAGTGTTCAAGACATTCGGCTGAAGGTCAGATGAAATGACTACAAAGACAATCATCATCCTCTTGCCTAGGGTGTCCTGGTGCCACATGCACTGACAGACACTTTTATGTAGCTTGTTATGGACAGGCTGTGACTAGCACAGAAGTCCAATAACAGAACACCGCTTGGGGGCCATTCCTCCCAATCACGCCGCCTCCAGGTCTCACTGTCGCTGCCCACATGAGCGTTGAAGTCCCCCAGTAGAACCCCTGGTCAGAGCACTTTCCAGCACCCTTCCGAGAGACGCCAAAAAGGTACAGGTGACAGTACAGTGAGAGGCCTATAACCGACCCTAAGGTGCAGGGAAGCAACCCTCTCATTCAATATGTGAACTCCAACACATGGCGGCTGAGCTGGGTGGCTATGAGCAAGGCCACACCAGCCCACCTCTCACAGCAGGTAACTCCAGAGTAGTGGAAAGTCTAGCCTCTCTCTCTCTCTCTTGGGAGTTGGGTTCCAGGGCCCAAGCTGTGCATGGAGGCGGCACCTCCCGCACAAGCTCAGGCTCCTTCCCGCGAGCAAGGTGACGTTCCACCTCCCTAAGGCCAGTTTCCGTGTCCAGAGATCAGATCGTCGGAGCCCCTGCTTTTAACTGCTGATCAATCCACTAAGCACCGACCTCTATGAGCTCTTGTGTGTTGGTGAGCAGGAAAGTTTAATTGGAGCTGTCTCGTAACAAAACATTGTTAGATTTTTGTATAAAGCAGTACAGTGAAATACCCTTTGCTTTTCGACAGGCAGTGCACGTTTTTCTCCCTTTTGCGACCACTTATCTGTGCAAGAAAGGCTTCTCTTCATGTGTCGTCATAAAAACAAAGTAGAGAAGCAGGGTTGACGCTGAGTCAAACCCGAGACCTAAGCTGACCTCCATTGACCCAAACATTGCTATGTTGATGGTTCACAGAGGCATGCACACCCATCACTTTAAGCTCATGTAAATTGTCATCAACTTGATTGTGTGCGCATGTGTGTGCGTTTTAGAAAGCAGTCATAGATGTTTTGGACACAGTGAGAAAGGCTTTGGTTGACTTAATTCAGTTGTTATGTAACCGTTGTTGTTACTTGCAGCTTACACATACAGCTTGTTTTAATTTTTTTTTTTATCATGTACAGAACATTTTCTTTTATTTAACATTAAGTACAGAACATTTGTAATTAACTACAGTACATTTTTATTGTTGTTTAAGTGCAGTGTAAATGTACAAACTGTATTTATAGTGTTTAAAGTGGCTGACAATAATATTAAATATACTTTTTTATTGAACTGTGCATAGTTGTTGCTGAATACTTAAGCCTACTACGCTACTGTATTTTAATGTTGGTCATTATGGTGGTACTTGGTGTAAATAGTTTGAGAACCACCTCACAAAGTATTAAATGAGACAATGCTGAGGCACACTGGACTATTAAACTTTTATAAATATCCAATAAATATTCTGGTTGTAATGTATATTTTGCATTGATGCAACTTATTTTGGCTAGCTACATTAGGGTTCTCATTAGCTATTGATGTTGAAAACTGATAACTACACAACATGCTTTGTCCCTCCTTTTTGATAATACGATATGTTTCATTTAAATCATTCATTCATATCTAGTAATGGAGGAGCTCCTGTTACTGATGTCGCTAAGCACATAAACTCGAGTCATCTATTCACAAGTCCCAGTTAAGTTATGATGAGTCTGAGTTCCAGCCATCATAAAACAAGTCCCAGTTAAGTCACAAGTCCAAAAAATGAGCCAATAGTCAAGACCACATTAACAGAAGACGACTTACCCTGTACATGGATTGAAGCCTAAAACTTTGTGGTTACTACATGTAGGTAATGCAAAACGTTAGTTTCCATTAAGGCTGTACAATGTATTGCAGATCTATGGTTATTGCAATATCAATATTTGTTTTTGTATTTTCGTTGTACCTCATCCATCTGAAGAAGAGCCCACATGGAGCGGGCCTCTGGCAGTGAAACACGTCCGTCTCTGTTGCCATCCGCCACCGACAGGATCTGGATGGCAAGACTGGCCAGGTTGGCCTGTTCTCCAAGTTTAGACTACATATACACACAAGGGAAAGAAGTGACATCATAGACATTTATTTTAAACAGAGTTCTATTGCAGCAGACTCATGGTTGTCTGTTGGTTCAACAGTAAACAAAGAGGACTACGACACATCTTCAACAGACCAAAAATTGCAAATTTGGCAACCATCTGACCACATGGGTGCCGTCAGTGAATGGGTAGAGAACATTAGTGAGTGGCTCTCTATTGAGCCGTTTTATTTATACAAACACAACAGGCTACAACCTAAATGTCACTGGATATTTAGAACAATGTTAAGTTAGACTGCTTATAAACAAGTGCTTTTCCATCAAAGACTGTCAAACTAATGCTTGACAAGATTAGCATGCACATCACTTAAACAAAGCTAGAAGGCTATGCATACATAAGATAATATAGGACTTTAGTGATGCCACATAGGGGAAATTCACTTGTACAGCAGCTCTTATGTGAGGTTATAGCTGATCAGCATTCTGGCTGCATCTGCTAATGGCTCACAACACAGCAGCCAATGTACTAGAGTAGAACCGGAGTACAACATTACATTATTGACTCATTTAAACTTATATTTTCAGCCGAGTCTAAAATATTACATTTTGTAATTTGACTTGCATGCCACAGTGTGCTTGTATTTTTCTGATGACGTGCTTGTGGAAATGTCCTTTTTTTGTTCAGCCCTGATCAATATTAAATAAACAACAAAAGATATACTCACACTCAAAAGGTAAGTAATGATGCTTGCCTAAAAAAATGTAAATGTAAATGCCTATCACAGTTTTACACATCCAACTTAAGTAAGTTTTTCTTAGCTAGTAGCCTGTAGTCAAAGTTCAGGACTGTTTTATCATTTTTAACTTATGACCATGATACATTTTGGCTGAATTAAAAGATGGCATTTGGAAAACCTGGTGTGAGTCTGAATTTATTAGATAACACTTCATGGTTCGCGTACCTTGAGGTGATTAAAGACCATTTCCCTGAACTTCTCCACCGATGTCCCCCGGGTGGGTTTATCAAACACGGGGACCTCTCTGTGTGGCTCTGGCTCCTCGCCGAGCTCATAGTGGGCCACTTCTCCCAACTTGCAGCGGATGATGCCGTCACGATCCCCCCAGCTTCCAGTGTAAACCTGGCAGCAGTAAATGTCAAGGTAACATTACGGCTTAGATTACGCCCAGTCACAGCCCCTAAATGTCATATCAACATGAGGGATTTTATATTGAACACTAGGGAAGAGTGGGTCAGTCATACCTGGTTGTTGGGCAGTGTAGACAAACACCTGCCGATGTACAGCGTTTCTTTGTCACAGAGACCAACACAGGCTGAGCCATCAATGATTCCCCTCTTGTATTTATCACACTACACAACCGAAAAAGCAGACAAATGAGTAATACATTTACAGCTAAGATAATTTTTATTTTTTTTTTCAAATATTGTTCTGTATCTTGCTTTTACTTAACAAAAGTGTCTGGTCTGGGGTCTATTTATGAAGAGTTTCCGTCACTATTGTGTTGCTGGTGCATCTTTGATTAGGGCAGCAGGATACAAGAAGAGCACTCTCAGTCCTACAACCGAGGTTAATTTGATGGCTATTTTTATTAAATGAAGCCATCTTTGTATGTAGTCAGTCCAAGATTTACTATTGGAAGGCCAATTATTATTATTACTGCTGGGTTAATGTTGTTTTGATGTCTATTATTGTGCTGGTTAGATTGGGCCCACTGTTTAGGAACCAGACTGATGTTTGCTCAGCTGTCTTAGCTGGTGTTCAAACATCATACTTTAATCATTATTGTAAATTAACACAATAGAAAACAGTTTTTATTAGGCCGCAAGACACTTTAAGCCTCTTGTAATTTAAAACCACATTAGTTTGTGGTCCGTCTTGTTTGCATTGATCGAGGTCACCGGAGACAGTTTAAAATAAATCGATACTAAGTGGATAAACAAACCAACGGATCTATGACTCACAATGGCGTTTTTGCATTCGTGTCCTCGGCAGAGCTCAGAGTAGGCCGAGTACTGTACATACAGTACCCAGCTGCCCACCAGCACGGTCAGCCACGTCAAGAACAGATACTTAACCCGCACAAACGAGATACGAGCCTGGAAAGAAGCACAAAGAAAATTAAATATAGCTTTCCCTTTACAGGTTATCTCACTCAGTTTATAAAATATAGAAATGCATGGAGAAATCTGTACAGCATGCAACTGTTTTTTGTAGTGAAATTTTATGCTTTAAAAACGTCACACAATTTACATAAACTAGTTTTATGATGCAGTTATTCCTGGGGTAAAGGATCCTCTGTCTGCACCAGAGTTGTTCCCACACTGCAATAATCACAGCGAACATCAAAGACAGAGGGGCCCTCAGCGCGGCGCTGGACTCATCAGGAGCTTATTATGTGGGGATTTGGAACAAACAGAAGAGCACAGACCTTTGCCAAAACACACAGCTCGAGCTTTTCCTGTCACATGATCAGGGGAATCACAAACAGTCGCTTCTTTTTTCTTGTTTCACTTCGAGGAAAACAGCAACTTCATTTGGTTGCATTGTGCAGAGGCAGACTTACTTTTGAGAAAAACAATATTATGAATTCCTATTCACCAACTCTAGAGTGCAAGTGAATCCATAAAATGTGATTTGATGATGCTTTACTGTAACTACACTTTTTATATCCTTTACCAGCATTAACATTACAACAACTACATATGCCACCGGAAGACATCTTTCTGGTAAACGAGGCACACATTTCAAATAAAACAACCATCTCAATGAGTAAGAACCTCATGCTGTTCCTGTTTCTCTACAGGTACGCAGACAGGACAAACTGAGCACTGCTGAACGAGAAGCACACATGTATTTCTGGGAGCTTGAGGGTTCTGCGAAGTATCTTTGCTGTTCATAGTACTGCACTTTTCTGGACCGATATGTCTGGATTTCTTTCGCGGATCTGCTGCAACCACTCCTTCGATGACCACGGGCACCACATCTTACCGTCCAAACACACGCATGTACAGGTTAATTGGCAACTCAAAATGTGTCCCTAGTGAATGGTTGTATGTCACTGTCTGTCTCTAAATGTTAGCCCTGCGACTAACTGGCCATTGTCCTAACTGGCCTGAGGCCCAAAGCTGCTGGGATAGGTCACCCACGATGCCTAACGGGACTAAGCAGTAGAAAATGGTGTGTGTCTCAAAGTTAAGATTAAAAGCAAGAAATGTGTGAATTGCTTGAATTATGCCCATTTTTATATACTGTTTAAAAAAAATATATGTGCAAGGCAGTATGGACATGCTTGCTCAGTTTCTCAATCTTTATTACCCTACAACTGTAAATACATTAAATAAAACTATAATTTTCTTCTTTCTAATTATACACACACACACACACACACACACACACACACACACACACACACACACACACACACACACACACACACACACACACACACACACACACACACACACACACACACACACACACACACACACACACACACGCACACACACACTTTTTATTTACGTTTCTAAACTTATGTTCTAAGCTTATGTTTTTGCTTCTAGGTTTATAATTCCAATTCCCTTCTTTACGATTAATGTGACCCCTTATTGATGCCATGCATTAGTCTGTACATAGACTAGGTATATTATACCAATACAACCATACACAGTTGATTTATGTCTGTGGTTGCCTACATGTGTGCTGTACACTCTGACAGCAGTGGGGAGGAAGGGCCTGCGGAGGCGCTCTTACTTGCACTCGTCCATATGGATGTTAACTTTGGCCCTTCTTGTAGAGGGCAGCAGTGTGATCAGTCCAGTCCAGTTTATTGTTCAGGTTAACCTAAAGATAAACAGGTCTACTTAGGGGCATCATATCATGCAGAACTGATATGATAATTCTATATTACAATTGGTATTAATGAGATTGACTTTTGTGGATGCTTCATCAAGCATCAAATATTAAATGTAGGGTCTTATAACTAGCCGATTGTTTTATTCTGTAACTTTACGTGGGATTGTAAGCTAATTAAGTTTCATTATTAGGTTATGTATAACTATGCTAATGTTTGTCCCTGCCCCTACATTGATTGCACAGACCCAGAAAATACTTTGTGTAGCCTAAATCAACAACACTTAGCCTAACAGGTTTGTAAACTTTGGATTTGATTGAAGAAACATGGATCCTTTTTGACAAGGTTGTGAAAAAATATTGACATATCTCCAATTTGATTGACAAATGGGCTTTGAGCCAGTTCTCTCTGGTCTTCTCTCCGGTTACTCTGTTTTCCAACCACCAAAAGACATGCATCTGAGTAAGTGTCCCTAATGAATGAACGTGAGAGTAAACGGTTGTCTGTTTCTTGACCAACTGGCCATTGTCCGGGGTGTACCCCACCTCATGCCCAAAGTTGGTGGAATGTCACTCTGCTACCCCTAGCAGAAGGAAATAAATGGCCAGGAAATTGACTAACAGACTTCTATTATTAAATATAGCCTACAACAGAGCTGTCGTGTCCAGGGATTGATCTATATTTACATTTACGTTACAATTAGTCATTTAGCAGACGCTTTTATCCAAAGTGACTTACAAGCGAGAAAAACAATTGAAGCAATTTTAACAACACAAGGTAACAAAAAGCATAAGTGCACAAAAACTAGTCAGTTAAAACCCAGCACAGTATACAAAGCTAAGGATGGTAATTTGTTTTTCATTCATTAAATTTTTTGAAGAAAAGAATAGATAGAAAGGAAGTAAAATTCAGTGTTTGTCAGTAAGGTGTAGATGAAAGACGGAAGAGGTGTGTTTTCAGGCGTTTTTGAAAGATGGCTACAGAATCTGCTGATCTTGTAGCAGCAGGTAGAACATTCCACCAATGTGGAACAGATCCAGAGAAGGTACGAGAGAGTGATTTTTTTCCTTTAAATAAAAGAAAATTGCTGTCACGTACCTTGTCTATGTTCCTTAAACCAGGTGCTGGTTGCTTTGGCACTGTGTGCAGGTGCCAAGTCCTGTCTCCATAAAGTTGGTCAGCAGCAGGAAGCATGAAGAGCTCTAAAACTTCCTGGTATACACGGCTGTGTTGACTTTGGACCTCAGAAAACACAGTGGACCAACACCAGCAGATTACATAGCCCCAAACCATCACTGACTGGAAACTTTACACTGGACCTCAAGCAACGTGGATTGTGTGTCTCTCCTCTCTTCTTCCAGACTCTGGGACCTTGATTTTTAAAAATTTCCTTTCACCAGAGAACATAACTTGGACCACTCAGCAGCAGTCCAGTTCTTTTTGTCTTTAGCTCAGGCGAGACGCTTCTGATGCTCTCTGTTGTTCAAGAGAAGCTTGACACAAGGAATGCAGCTGAAACCCACGTCTTATACACTCACCTAAAGGATTGGTAGGAACACCATACTAATACTGTGTTTGACCCCCTTTCATCTTCAGAACTGCCTTAATTCTACTTGGCATTGATTCAACAAGGTGCTGAAAGCATTCTTTAGAATTGTTGGCCCATATTGATAGGATAGCATCTTGCAGTCGATGGAGATTTGTGGGATGCACATCCAGGGCACGAAGCTCCCGTTCCACCACATCCTAAAGATGCTCTATTGGGTTAAGACCTGGTGACTGTGGGGGCCATTTTAATTCAGTGAACTCATTGTCATGTTCAAGAAACCAATTTGAAATGAAAAAAAAAAAACTTTGTGACATGGTGCATTATCCTGCTGGAAGTAGCCATCAGAGGATGGGTACATGGTGGTCATAAAGGGATGGACATGGTCAGAAACAATGCTCAGGTAGGCCGGGGCATTTATACGATGCCCAATTGGCACTTATGGGCCTAAAGTGTGCCAAGAAAACATCCCCCACACCATTACACCACCACCACCAGCCTGCACAGTGGTAACAAGGCATGATGGATCCATGTTCTCATTCTGTTTACGCCATATTCTGACTCTACCATCTGAATGTCTCAACAGAAATTGAGACTCATCAGACCAGGCAACATTTTTTCAGTCTTCAACTGTCCAATTTTGGTGAGCCCTGCAAATTATAGCCTCTTTTTCCTATTTGTAGTGGAGATGAGTGGTACCCGTTGGGGTCTTCTGCTGTTGTAGCCCATCCGCCTCAAGGTTGTGCGTGCTGTGGCTTCACAAATGCTTTGCTGCATACCTCGGTTGTAACGAGTGGTTATTTCAGTCAAAGTTGCTCTTCTATCAGTTTGAATCAGTCGGCCCAATCTCCTCTGACCTCTAGCATCAATAAGGCATTTTAGCCCACAGGACTGCCGCATACTGGATGTTTTTTCATTTTCTCACCATTCTTTTGTAAACCCTAGAAATGGTTGTGAGTGAAAATCCCAGTAACTGAGCAGATTGTGAAATACTCAGACCGACCCGTCTGGCACCAACCTCCATGCCACGCTCAAAATTGCTTAAATCACCTTTCTTTACCATTCTGACATTCAGTTTGGAGTTCAGGAGATTGCCTTGACCAGGACCACACCCCTAAATGCACTGAAGCCAAGTGATTGGTTGAATAGATTCTTGCATTAATGAGAAATTTAACAGGTGTGACTAATAATCCTTGGTGAATGTATATGTCTGTGCGTAGTGGTTCTTCAAGCACTAACTCCAGCTGCTTTCTGAATGGGTTTTGTTTCACAATCCTCTCCAGGGTGCAGTTATCACTATTGCTTGTAGACTTTTTTCTACCACATCTTTTCCTTCCATTCGCCTCTCTATTAATGTGCTCGGACACAGAGCTCTGAACAGCCAGCCTCTTTTGCAATGACCTTTTGTGTCTTCCCCTCCTTGTGCAAGGTGTCAATGGTCGTCTTTTGGACAAATGTCAAGTCACCAGTCTTCCCCATGATTGTGGAGCCGACAAAACTAGACTAAGACCTGAATGAATTAATTAGCTGATTAGAGTGTTGCACCAGGAGTCTCCAATATTGTACCTTTTCCCAACGTTCTTATTTTCTAAAATATTGAATTTGGGATTTTCCTTAGTGGTCAGTTATAATCATCAAAATGAAAAGAAATAAACATTTGAAATATATCAGTCTGTGTGTTTTGAATGAGTATAATATACAAGTTTCACTTTTTGAATAGAATTAGTGAAATAAATCAAGTTTTTTATGATATTCTAATTAAACGAGCAGCACTTGTATATTATCAAACCAAAGTAAAGCAGTTCCTGAATTTTTCATAACCAAACCTCATGGCCTCTTTTTTGAATTTTGGTTTCAGTTTCGAAAAAAAAAAAAATGAATGAACGCAAAAGTACACAGACCCTTCAGTTTCAGTTCTATAATTCTTTTTCAGTTCTAAAAATCAGTTTTCTGAGCCGCACATCCAGATCTTGGAAAAAGTCTTGTGTAGCTACCGTTAGCCTACATTAGGCGAAGTATACCGGGGCTGGTGACTGTTGCCCAGCCACTGTCACTGAAGCCGAGTGGAGCGATGGCCAGGTGCGAAGAATTCTTACTGTAAATACCACACAAAAAGCGAGACATGCATCAAAAAATTTTGGGTAAACATGCTCTAAACTCCCGCTCTACAGCCTCCACTGCTCCTCACGTCTCTCTCAACTGTCCCTCCTGCCCAACCTGGTCTTATCTGCGTTTGTCTCTAGTCTGATGAGTTATTATGAGACCTGTGCACTAATCGTGCTGAAATTGTACTGTGGCCATAAAGTCTGGGGCAGCTACTGACTGCTCTCTGCTACACAGGCAGAGAAGACCAGAATCCTTATTGTAACGTGGCGTGTAACGTAGTCTTGTTTTTGATGTGGTATTTACAATGAGACTCCTCCGCACCTGCCAATCGCTCCAGTCAGCTCCAGTGACGAGTGGGGCACATTCATCTGCACTGGTGTACTCTCCCTAATGTAGACTAATAGTAGCTACAAATCACAGAAGGACCACAGTTCTCCTACTCTGGATTAGATAACTAAGGCTCTTTCCAAGAGCCAATTGTGCGGCTCAGGAAACTGAATTTTATAACTGAATGTAGGTATTGTAGAACTAAATTTTAAAAAAGCAATTCCTTAGCAAATGAATAAAATTTCTAAATATAAATGAATTTTAAATTTAATGAATTTCATTTACTAACCAATGCATTTGGTTTAAGATTACAGTTTTTAAATTTAGTATTAAAAGCATTCATTCAGCTTGAGCAACTTAGATTCAGTTTGAGCATTTGTAATTCAAATACAACATACTCAGTTTCAGTTTCTGGTGGCACAAATATCAGCCCATACAGCTTTAGGTGACGAAACAACAGATCCTCCAGAGAGAACTGTGTGAACAAAGCCTCACCACTATCTGATCTGACCCTTTTACAGGTTCCTCGTGAGTAAAAACCAGAAACACTGATAGATTGAAGAGATTACTCAGATAGCACAGGGTGATTCGGAGTCACGTGTGCACATTGTCTGCAACACTCACTCAGTGAAGAAATGAAACCCGAACAGAAAGCGCTTAAACAGTCCCCAGTGGTTCCATTGGCACGAAACCTACAACGCAGCTTGTCTGTGAGCTGAACTATCATTAACTATACTGAACAAAAACTTAAAGGCAACACTTTTAATGAGCTAAACTGAATAGTATTTCTTTTTCTATGTAAAGAAAACGCCTATTTCTCTCAAATATTGTTCACAAATCTGTCCAAATCTGTGTTAGTGAGCACTCCTTGGCCGAAATAATCCATCTACCTCACAGGTGTGGCATATCAAGATGCTGAATAAATAGCATGATTATTGCACTGGCGGGCCTTAGACTGGTCACCATAAAAAGGCCACTCTAAAATGTGAAGTTTCACTGTATTGGAGGGTCCTGTCTGCCGTGGCTACAGTAGGCATCCTTATTGCAATAGAATATCGCGAGTGGGTGTGGCTGGTACAGTTGTTACAGTACGCACACAGTTGTCTTTGAAAGATGGATAAAGCAAAAAAAGCTGTCAGAGGCAACAAACAGAAAAAGAAAGAGGGAAAATGAGATGGCATGTAGGATTTAAAGTGTGACGTCTGTGCTTGGAAGCTTGCAGTATTCATGTTAACAGACCTGCTAGCTTTTTCCAACACTGGAAATATAGCAGCCAAAGGGGGTTTAAATTAATGCTAGCTTAATGTGCAAAACCGAAGTTACTGAGCAAAAAACTGGAAAATATAAGGCAGCATGCCATGTACAATAAATTACAATCATTTGGAAAACAACTAATGAAATATCTCTGGTTTACGAAGATATAATGCAAAGATTTGCTCCAAACTTGGAGGCTTAATGTTAAAATTAATTAAGTTAATGTTGCTACAAGTTACATTTAGATTTTGGTTAAACCTTATGGTACCAATCCTATGCATAACATATCTCAATTTTATTAAGATAAAATACTGGTAAATATAAGGTAGCATGCACAAATGACTAGAAGCTGAAAAACATAACTTATGCAATAAGTCTGGTCTACCATGGAATCATTAATAGATTTTGTTTAAGCATCAGCTGTTGATGTTAGCTATGTTGTCTGTCAGACATACAGGATATAGTTACTTTTGGGTCTAATTACAGGCTCATATCTCTTTCTCCCTCTATAAAAGGTCTGTGCTATATATATATATATATATATATATATATATATATATATATATATATATATATATATATATATATATATATATATATATATATATATATATATATATATATATATATATATATATATATATATATATATATATATATATATATATATATATATATATATATATATGTTACAATTTATTACAAACTAGAAAGTGCAACATTGTTACTAGTATTGGGCTGAGAACTGGCCAAAATTGTAGCTGCACATCCCTCTAGCACTGGGTAGTTGCCAGCCCTGATTTGACTTTTTTATTTTGTTTTTGTTTGTCCATTTTACTGAAAATACCTTTTTTTTACTGTTTTACTTATGTCTTTTTTGAGCACTTGATTTTGACTTGTTTAATCTGTGTTTTTGTTCTGCCATGTCGAAATATTGAGGTGTTCAATTTCTTTTCTATATTAGAAAGTAAAACCTCATAAATAAACTTTCTTCATTTTAACTGACCTACAATATCTCTTTCTGTTGAGGTCTAGTGCATCTTTGAGCCAACATTCAGTACGAGTAAAATACTTAAGTACTTTTAAAATGGGATACTTTAAGACTTTTACTCAAGTCGTATTTAAATTGGTGACTTGTAACTTGTAGTGGAGTAATTTTACAGTAAGGTAACTGTAATTTTACTCAAGTATGGCTTTCAGGTACTCTTTACACCTCTGGGTTACATGTGGGTTGCGGTTGTGAGGCCAGGTGGATGTACTGCCAAACCAATTCTCTAAAACTACATTCAACATTCAATTCACGGACAACAAGACGGACATTCCTGCAGTCAGCATTCCAATTGCACAAACCTGCAACATCTGTGGCCTTGTGCTGTGTACATTTTAGAGTGGCCTTTTATTGTATTGCCAGCCTAATGAACACCTGTGCAAAAATTATGCTCTATAATCAGCCTCTTGATATGCCACACCCGTGAGGTGGATGGATTAACTCGGCAAAGGAGAAGTGCTCACTAATACAGAATTGGACAGATTTGTGAACAATATTTGAAAGAAATAGGCCTTATGTGTGCATTGACAAAGTCTTAGATCTTTACTTTTAGTCCACAAAAAATGGGGACAAAAACAAGTGTTGAGTTAAAACTTTTGGTCAGTATTGATCAAATTTTTTGGCCTCATCCATGAGTAGACTCAATATTCTTCTAGTTCTACTCCAGTATATTGGTTACCCTCCAACAGCACATGAACACATCATAAGATAGGGTAGACTAGCTTTTTATGAACGTTTTATGACATGACAGGGCACAGTAACCAACAAACAGGAGCCAGTGAAAGTGACAAAAAATATGTATCTTTGTAGGACTGAATTAATCATCTTTGGGCCACAGAAACAAAGAAAAAGTGTCAGAAGTCACCTCGAGTGTCTTTCTCTAAAATCTAAAAACTAGGTTAGGAATTTGGTGGTCATCATCAACATTTTATCACATTAAAAACATTTCCAAAGTCAAAGGGATAATGTCTCAACCAGACTTAGAGAAACTTATTCATGCTTTTATCTTCAGCAGGTTAGATTACTGTAACGGCCTGCTCACTGGTCTCTCAAAACGAGGGTTAAGACAGCTGCAGCTTATTCAGAACGCTGCTGCTCGGGTTCTAACTAACACCAGGAAGTACGACCACATCAGTCCAGTTTTAAAACCTCTGCACTGGCTTCCTGTTGCTCAGAGAATATACTTTAAAACTGCACTGCTGGTTTACAAGTCTCAAAATGGTTTAGCACCAGAATATATTTCTGAAACGCTAGTTGCTTATGAACCTCGTCGGACTCTGAGAACATCTGGGACAGGCCTTCTGCTCGTGCCCAGAGTTAGAACTAAACAGGGTGAACAGCCTCCCAGATGAAGTAAAACAAGCTTCAACTTTAACAATGTTCAACGTTCAAGGGGAGGTAAAAACCTACCTCATTATCTCCGCCTACATTCAGTAAAGACAACTTTATGTGTTTACTACTGTATATGCGCTGTTAAAATGTTTAAATTTTTCTAATTTTTCTTATTCTATATGTTGTAAATTGTCTTTTATTTCTGCAAATCACTTTGAGTTACCCAGTGTATGAATTGTGCTATATAAATAAAATTACCTTGCCTAATGCACCTGCCTGTAAACATACTGCTATTCAGCCAGTGGCCATTTGCCAAAACCATCTATTGTTCAGAATTTATGCCCTTTTGTTAATTAAAAAAGTATTGAAGCCAGCTTGCTAAAAGGCACACACCATAAAAGCAATCTAAAATAGATTTCCAATCTGCACCCTTACCTACAACAGTAATTCAAAACAAGTAATAAAGATAATTTAGTAACACGACTTTCTTGTTTTTTTGTTGCCAACTGCAACATGTCTGAACTCACAGTTTCGTTCAGCTTAGGGCAAGAGGAGAATAAGGGTGTAGTTAGCTTTATTTAACTTTAAACCAAAACATCCATTTACTTTGGCATGCTGCTAAAAGCCCTGGTGTGATAAAACTGGCATTTTAAACTGTAACCAAACATAAAAACAAGGTTTTTCTCCAGAAACACACTAGAGGGTGCTGTTTGCCCCTCAATAGTCCACATTTAACTGTTCATTTTGTTTTGTTGTTGGACCATATCTGTATTTACAGTCTTAAGAAAGCTTATAGTATGTAAAATGAATAACGCAAATTTGACACATTTCCTCTTTAGGCTCGTTTAGACGAGTAGTTTGAACCATACCAGATATCAGTCAGAAGTGCTTTGAGACCTCTGTTTTGAAGGGGTTTGGGAGCCTGTTTGGTGCGCACTGAGGTTATATGTATGGTAGCCTTTATACACACATCATCTAAATGAAATACAGCTAATATGAACACAATATGAACTAATGTTCTCTACTCATTCCCTGACAGCAAAAACATATTTATAATAATATATATTTTTTTGAAATAGCGCTTTTCTACCTACTGTAGTATGTGGGGGAGAGCGGGATGTTATGATGTTTTGGGATGTTTTGAGCGGGGATCGAACGGCCCATCCGCCGGTCGAAGGACGGCCGCTCTACCCACTGACCTATACTGCCGCCAGTCAGTTGCCATATGACAAAACCATCTATTATATGCAGGAGTTACTATTTTTTGTGACTTATGCCCTTTTGTCAACTGAAAATGTATTACAGCCTGCTTCACTTTTGTTGCAGTAAAAGCATCTGCACTGATTTCAGTTAGTATGAGCAGAAATTTATCATTTGGACTCACTTCAAAGTCTAACAGTCTAACAGTAAATTTGACATTTAGTTTGAGCGGCTAGCCTTGAAATGAGTGGACAAACCACTCCCAATGCATTTGATTTTTTTATTTGAGTAAAATAATAAAAAGTATTTCCCTTTTGTTTTTTTTTATCCTTAGGGAGTCACCACAGAAGGGTAATACACATGTGCAGTAACAAACCTCTCATGGAACCCCTAAAAAGAACATCCAGTAAGGGCGCCACCATACAGCGATATACCTCTGTCCACCAGAGGGCAGGCTGCAAAAGCAGAAATATAAGGAGAAACTTTACAAGTGCAAAAATCATGTTTACAGCCTGGTACAAAAGATGAGTCTGGTCTCCAGAGCCAAGTTTTTACTACATGACAACTCTGGGGGAGGGAACGGTTTAATATGTCTGTTTATGCTGTCTGAATGCCCTGTGGTAAGGACAATATTAGTTAATGGGGGAGAAAGACATCCATGTTTATTTAATATATGGTAGATATGCAATGTTTTTACACCGGATGCCCTTCCTGATGCAACCCTCTCAATTTACCAGGACTTGAGGCCAGAACAGAGACCTGTGGCTAGAGTTGTCCCCAGGGCCCAGTATTTCAAAACTTAATATCCAGACCTAAATGATCCGGATTTCTAAATCTCCCTATCCTGATCTATGGATCAAAGTAATTTATCCCGGTATTTCAAAACTTTGCTGGATTGATAGAGTTCTAAATCTGTCCCGCCCCCTGGATCACAGACAGCGGAGGAGCAGGCTTGTGTCTCTAAATGCAAGTATAATCTTGATCAGTGTTGTTGCATTCTAAGACTAGATGAAAGATAATAATTACAATGAGTCAACAAATTACTTAAATCAGCACAAAAATGAAAGAAGAGCGCAGCGAAGTCAAACTGGAAGGTAGTAGGTTCGATTCCCGCTCTCCCCACAGTTAATACTGTCGTTGTGTCCTTGGGCAAGACACTTAACCCACCTTGCCTTGTATGATTGTGTAAGAATGTGAATGTATGTGGTGATGGTTGGAAATGATGTAGGCGCAGAATGGCTGCCACGTGGTTACAGTTATAGCTTACCATCACCAGTGTGTAAAACGAATAATTGATGTGTAAAAAATCTTAGAATTGATTTAATTCAACTAATAAAAACATTTCTTAGTATTTCATGCCGTTTGAACTGAGACACTTTCTTATTTGTGTAGAATAGTGCAGGCTCATGTTGAAGTATATGAGGAAAGCAAAAGCAGTTGTTGACTAATGTCAGTGAGTCGAACTCCTGCTGAAATGTTTAGTAAGAGTACGTTCATCTTTAAATAAGGCCATCATTAACAGAAATGGCCTGCTTGAACAAAAAGATGAAAAAAAAAATAATCATCATAAAAATATTGCTTGCATATTGTTTTCGCTCTGCTGTAAATAATAAAGTTTAGTAGCCAAACAGTGGTCAGAAAAGTTGCCTGACTTAAATACATTTTAAATGTCATTTAATTGTGAATAAAAATTAACCTTTTAAATATGAATGATTCATCAGTGCTGATGGGTAAATGATTTTGGGTGTAATGATCAATTTGAATAATAAAAGTTGTGAAAAATTGAGATTTAAAAACCTTTAATCTCCCTCAAATCCAACTCTGAGATGGGATCAGGCCTCTCTCATGGAACCTCTTAAACGGTCCTCAAGTAAGGGCGCCGCCAAATGGCAAAATACAGCAAAATACCCCCATCCACCAGAGGGCAGGCTCCAAAAGCAGAAATATAAAAAGAAACCCAATGGCGACTTTACAAGTGTAAAAATCATGTTTACAGCCTGGTACAAAAGATGGCTCCGGTCTCTAGAGCTAAGTTTTTACTACGTGACAACTCTGGGGGGGTTAAATTTTTGATTAATATGCCCGTTTATGCTATCTGAAAACTATTGTTTTACTATGGAGTAAAAACGGCCATTTTATTGCTCTGTGGTAATAGCAATATCGGTGAATAGGGGAACAATGGGCGGATTACATCCATGTTTATTTACAATCTATGGGTGTGATCAAAATAATCCTTAATTTCAGGATCAAAGTGATCATTTCTGCCTAAAGACTTTAAATACCAAAACTGGCCAAAAATTTGGATCAAAGGCAGGATGGGATTTGCAAATCTGGATCTGAATCTTCAAGATCAAATATGGTTTGATATACCCAATTTGGTTTAGATCAGAGAAAAATTCAATCTACCGGGGTTAATCCTTTAGAATTATTTTTGAGATACTGGGCCTAGGAGATTTGAAACCCTCAATTTCCCGCATCCAAACAGGGTGCACTAAACTCTCCACTACAGATTTAGTAAAATATATTGTCTTGGAAAAAGGTCTTTTATTATATTTTAAATCTGAGAGGACACTGACTCCATATATGTCCTTATTTAAAACATTGTAGGCAAGCATTGTTATGTAACTTGTAGGATATCTTCTTTACACAAGGTCACGAAGGTCTTATTTGAGTTGGAGATAATTATATAAAAATGAAACAGGTAGTGCACATGCACAAGTAAAGCTTAACCGCCATCAATACAAAGGCTTCCTTGTGCAGAAGATGCTCTAAGACAAGGTTGAGTTAGGTGCACTATTCTGCAAGTTTTTTGTGTTGTCTCAAATCAAAAAGGAATTAGAGATAGTAAAGAACATGTTGAAATTAGTTATAATATCCATCACTAGCTAAAAGAAACTGCAATCTGGACCCTTATGATTTATTTATTCAGTTTAGTGCAGGCAAACCATAAATAATACATTTGAAGTCATAAGCTGTTGGCTGAATACAATCTACAAACTTGGGCTGTCACAGAGTTGGCATGTCCAAGGTGGGGGAAAATGTTGTGATACTGTAATTAATTAATGTCAGTATGATTTTATTTATAACAAATTTTCAACAAGTCATCTCAAAATCTAACCAATCCCTTTTGAGCTTTACTTGAAAACAGGGATGACATTTACATGCCCATGTTAGTCAGGGTTATGCTCAAATTTAGACCTTTTAACTGGTCTACAGCCGGTCCAACATTGCATATACAAAAATATTCTACAACCAAGGCACAGCACTATTTTTATTTTGTGGATGCACACATAGTGTTGGTTTTAATAACATTCAGCCTTTGAGAAGAGAAAAAGTGAGCAAATGTTAAAACTTTTTTTTGGGAGGAAAATGTTTAATTATAGTAGCATATTGTAATGGAATTCATCTGTGAAAAGAGACTTTTAGATGTCATCTAGGCTTTATTGTCAAAGAATTTATTAGATAATATTGAGCACATACTGGAAGCTTTGGCTAATCACATACTCTCATTGGTCTACATCGGCAAAAATACAATGAAATTACAGCACTGGCTTACAGAGAGAATAAATATTGGCAATGCATTAACAAGATGTTCAACAATGTTTGATGTAATCTTATTTTGTAGCGACTACTTAATCCAGACTTTCTTTTTTAAATAAAATAAATAATAATTGTAGCTGTCGCAAATTAAGGTGAATTTTCTTTGTGAATATTTCAGTTATTTTGTTTATTATGAATGTTATGCAAATATGTTTATGTAAAACTGTATTTAATTGCCTCAAAGGGTTAGTTAAAGCACACCTTCAGGTGAACAATAGTTTATTAAGTGATCATGTGATCTAACTGGTAGTGTGCAGAGCGGAACCACGAGGAAATGCGTACAGACTAGGAGGTGTTCGATCCATGAGGAGTTTGTAGCTGGAGAAATGCTACCTAATGTATTTTAATGTCTCTTGGATTTCTGATTGGAATTGCACACGGTATGTTTATTTTGTATGTTAATGTGTTTTGTTGAAGCTCTACGGACTTGAAAACTGTGGACAGAAAAAACACTCACACAGTAATTTTATTTGTTTCAGTTTTTCACGGTGTCACAGATGTAAAGATGTTGAATAAGGTGTGCACGATGTTCAAGTGATGTCGAAGTCAAGATGACGTGATGATGTCAACAGTGACAATAATAAACGTGAAGACATCAGTTGAAGCGTGATTCTTTTCATCAAAAGAAACCCCCAGGAGCCGTTAAAATAATAATAAACAGAAAAAAGGGGTGAGGTTGGAGACTAGGACAGATGAACATTTCGGGTAATGCAGCTTCAAACACTCAGAGGCTAACCTACTTTACAACTCTTTTCAAGATAAAAGCACATGAACACAGAGCTGTTTTGCTTTACGACTTTTATGCAAGCAACAAAACCAACCAGTGCTTTATGCTGTACCAATGTTTCCCTGTGCAGAGGCACAGCAGTACTACCTGTATGCAGTAATAGACATATTATGGATCACATTATCCTGGTTCGTTAGTTCGAGAGAAATCTGAAATACTGCCATTCCAGTTAGACAAATACATTTTAAAAGTGTCACGTAACTGTAATCTGACTAGGCAGATGGTCTGTTACACAGAAGCATCTGGGAGGACAGGAAGTTTCAGAAGAATACTTGGCAGGAGGTGATGGATGACCCACCTTAAAGTTACACAACATTATTTGATCAGAAGAACTACTACTACTGAAAAACAAGTTGTTGCTTTAAAGAAAATGCATTTTATATCTTTAGAGCTATATATAAAGTGAATGTTGGAAGTTTTAGATTTTAGTGAAGGCTGCTCATTTTTTAACCCCAGGACACAAGGAGTAGCTACACAGCAATTTAAAGGAGCACAAGGGTTACTTGTTACTTGAACTACCCAAATCCAGTTTTATTATTCGTTGTTATGGAGCAGCTACCCGTCAATGTAATGTGTCACATCTTGTCACATTCCTCAGGGTTTTCAACACATTAGTCTCTACAGTAGGCTTTAGTCTGACGAGGAGGATGTGCACTTCTAGCTGTCAGTCTGATCTGACGTTACTGCATAACAGCCTACAGGTTTTAGTGGATTTAAACGCACCTTCACGGCGCAAGGACACACGTTTGATTGATAGACTGAATTAAAATAAGTCGTGGGCTTTTACCTGGAAGTAGAATGACTTTTTCACCCAGGCCCGTGGAAACAGACCCTTCGCCATCACAGAAATAGATCATCTCAATACGTGGAGCTTGCTGTGTGAAGATCTTGTAAAATATACGCGGCAGTAAGCGTGTCGCTCTTGCTCGTTGACTAAACAAACGCACATTTAGACATGTCGTCTGCCTGCAGTGACGGTTTTGTGTTGTGTCGCTGTGATAGTCCACTTTCCCTGCGCCTCTGCAGCTGCTGCTTGGTCTTTAAGCAGGGAGCATACCTCAAGCAGACTCGAAGTAAATTTACAGCGCGTGCGCACTTTGTTCCATCGTCCGACACTGCCTTTGAAGTTTCCAAACACACACGATTAGTCCGCGTGCCAAAGTACAAATTCTGGTGCTGTGTGTTCCCTTATCAGCACGCTATTTGACTAATATCTGAGTACGACAATAAAACAGTAGCCAGGTCAAGTTTCAAACCGAGGGTAGAAATAGACTTCCGCTAAATTTTCAAAATAAGAGGACCCCCCTGCTTCTTGGCCGCTGCTAGGCAACTGTTGACGCTTTCTAAAAAAACAGCGGGAATTAAAAGAAAATGTACGGTTTACTGGCCCTCTTTTATCAAAGGTGCGTAGGTAGAAAAAAAAGTGTACGACCATTTCCACGCAATTTTCGGCATTTATAAATATGAACATGGGCGCGTACGTTCAAATCCCACGACAGGTCAGGAGGTGATGTACATATGCAAGTTTATGTCAGCAAAACCAATATTTAGAACTAACACATTGACACTTTGAAAATATTCTGTTACAGTCCTCTGTAACAAGTTTAGTAGGCTGTATCTTATATGCTTTTAGGGCCATGTGCAGCGCGAGCTTTAAATGATTGTGTTTGTATTATCATTGATACAGTCTATAACTTACAATAACTTTTTTACCAGGGGCCTCTCAAACGCTAATGCTAAGTAATGTCACCCAAGTAGTTGGGGTTAATTTAAGCAAAAAGCAAAAACACCCACATGTAATTAGACAAATCAGAAAGATAGGCTTAGTTAAAATTTTAACTTGACGCGCAGCGGCCACTTACCTAAAGATAACAATTATATATTTACATATATATTTACAATCTATCTGGTCCACACACACCCTCGAATCTGTTTTTCGCTTATGGTAAACGCATATTGTAAAGGGGAAACAAACGTTTTTAGAGAATACAGAAGAACCTTGTACATTTTGTAAGTTTAAGAATGTTGGTCAATGTAGACCTACTATCTATTTGAATTGAAATTGATGTGCACTGTTTTACCCGTTGGATGTAATTGAGTAATTTAAAAGGAGGTGAGAGACATGTTTTTGTTATGTCTGCTACCTTTCTTTATCTTTATGCCCAAAAACCAACGACCACAACGTAAATTAAAGTTTCCAAAGCGCACATGTAGGTCAAGAAAGAAAATGAGCCTACTGTACTTCCGGCTGTGTTACGTAGTACACGTAGTACACTATAAAAATATCTGTTAATATAATGTAGCAGTCTACATACATAGGCTAATCTGTGACTCTAGTTTAAAGACCATCAAATTTAGCTTGAACAGTGTTTATGTTAATGTTATTGTGATCATATAGCTACAAATCTCACAACAAACTGACAGCTGTCTCAAACTCAATTTACATAAAGCTACCCCATAGCGTGGGTCTGTAGATTGCGTGTATTTCCCAAGTTCTTTGGTTACAACAAAAATAATTTATATCTTTAAGCTTCTTTAAGGGGCGTACATGTTCAGCTCTGTAACGCCCTGTCTTCAAATTCAAATGTTTGAAAAAAGGTGGACGACCATAAGCAGCCACAGTGGTTTAAACGCTTCCCATAATGCACTCCCCGAACATCAGCGGGAAACCAAAATGGCGAATGCACAGGGCGAATATGAACCGTTTGTTATTTTCTGAAGGAAGCGCAAGTCCCGCACGTTTTGGCGACCTACTTTTGAGATAACGCCCAACTGCTAAAGCGTCGGCACCTCAGGGTTTATAATCCTATTAGTTCTTTCGTTCTTCGAGTGTTTGTAAAAGCCAAGGGGACCGAATGAGGTACTGTTGTCATGTTTTGTCTGTTGGGGGTGTGGGTCCCACCTCACCGGGGCTTTGCCGTGCTAACCGTTAGGCTACTAAATTAGCATTAGTGACGTTTAATAAAAGTACTTTAATTCATTGGTGTTAGGTTATTACAGTAAGCTTTAATGCTAACTACGATGACCACATTATGTGTACAGCCTACTAAAAGATAGGTTCATTGATATATTAATAATCCATTTTCGTCGTTTTATTTGTTTGAATTCATCTTTAGACTAAATTTGATATATTATACTATTGAGGTGCCTGTTTTTAATATTGCTTTGGTCATTTCTTTTCTGAAGGTGGTCCTTCTTAGTGTCAATTTGTCATCTTTTATGTTTATGTTATTTTTGCACATTTGATGGTGTATAAACACACCATTCGCTGTAATTAAGTTTTCATCATTGTTTAACCCTTTTTTGACATTTTCTGGCTGATGTTGACATGACTTGGCAGCAGAACAAACAAATAAGCTACAGTCTTTTATTTAGCACACAGATGATTATTAATATTCTCATCTTTTGGTCATAACTTGAATTGTATAATGTTGAAAAAGCTAGAATTTTACTGAACCCCATGTCTGGCATTAGTGCTGTTGGTAATTAATAGGGACCAGTGCTTATGATGAGCATAATCCTCTGTTGTTTCTGTCCACTGGAGAGGAAAAATGGCTTTCATCTCTTGCTCTGCATGAATACATATGTAAACAGGAATCCCCTGATGATAATCTAAGCTATGTATGCCAGATATTAAGATATAGCTGCTTTTATTTATAATGCGAATTCAAAATATAAAAATATTATGAGTTTATGCTATTTGAACATTAGACAAATTGTAGGGTGGAAATTAATTGGCTCACAATACAACTTATAATGTATTTAAAACTTCTGTATTTATCTGAGGTTTTGCAAAACTTAAAAGCTACATTTACAATTATTAGAGGCAGTTTTTTTGTATTGGCATTGTATTTGTGCATATTTAAATAATATTTTTTTTCCTAAATCAGATTTTTAAATCTTTTTGTTTGACAAAGAAACTCCAAGAAATGATCCACAAATAATAAATGTTAGTTTAAAATAATACAGGCATATGTCGTATTGATACCATTTGTATTGAATGAACTAGCTATTTCCAAAGGAGACAAACGAATGTTATGTCTTAATAATAATAATAATAATAATAATAATAATAATAATAATAATAATAATAAACACAGTCAGGTAAATTTGATCTTATCTTGTTTGCAGAGACTCGGGGGTCGTAGATCACCTCTCTGTCCATCACCGGTCGTCTCTCTCCCATCGGCAGCAGCAGGCCCGGTCCCTATCCCCCACCGGCCTCTCTGCCCGCCCACAGTATGGAGATGACGACGTGTCGTACAAGTTCACTGAGGGGCAGGACGTCTTGGCCCGGTGGTCGGACGGTCTATTCTACCTGGGCACAATTACAAAGGTTAGTTTAGGAGTATTAGAGCTATAGACCTGTGGCCCTCTTCAAACCTTGCAGAGTTCTAGCTGTTTGGACAGATTCTTGGGCACATTGAGATTATGGTCAGTCAATGTTAAAACAAAAGAGGCCATTTGCGTGACCATCTTGGTTTCACTTCATACTTGGTGTAGTTCCAATGTCTATGTAACCAGTAGCGTACAAAATTTGCAATAAGTATCTTTTTTAATTTGTGAGATATGTAGGTTTAGTAAAGGGGGTGTGTCAATCCAATATCAAGTCTTATTCTGTTCAGTATAAAGTTCATAACATTTGCACTATTTATGTCAGATAAATGCAATTTCAGAGTTTGTTCTACACTGTGTGAAGTCTTTCCCCCAAAAATGTATGGCCCTCAGCTGTATTTTTTTCCATATTATGATTTTTTTCAAAATCTGTGAAAGTCAACATTAATTGCATACTTAAAGCTTCTGTGTCTTCACAATACCCACGTCAAGCATAATATAATAAACTCATGTGAACTTTATCTCTAAGTTATCAGGCATTAGACATGGAGATGACTTCAAACCCAATTTTCAAGCTACTGTCCTAGTATTTAATATGTATGACTGTCTACCATGAAAACAAATATACCTTTGGGGAGTTCTTTCGAGTAAATACAGAAAACTCAAGAAAAATATGTTAATTTAGATTGATTAAGATGGTGCCCATGACGTGGGTGTTCTTCTTAAATGCAGTTGACTATTCCAGGTTTTCACCATTTAGGACAAAACATTTTCAGGTCAATATGAATCATTTGGGTTTTTAGTATAATAAACATTTTCTTGGAAAAAGTAATGCTGATGTGTTTTTTTTCTATGATTAAAATAACAATGAAATAAAAGCTTTTTGTTCAAACAGACATAATTTTTATTGAGTGTTCTCTGTTAATTAAAGCGGAATTTATGAAATGTGTTGTACTTGTAGATATGCTGAAATGGAGTTTCTTTTTTTGACTTTTAGATAGACCACGACAAGCAGAGATGCTTTGTGGTCTTTGAGGATCGGTCAAAGTCCTGGGTTCTCTGGAAGGACATTCAAACAGGTATGAATACATTAACCTACTGCTTCTGTGTTTTAGGTATTAAGACTTCTGTCTTCTTTCCAGTGCATTGGCTCATCCATAAAATAGGAATGTCATTGCTTAGAATCCTTTGCACATATTGCTTTATTGACATTTAAAAGTGAGGCTACGTTGATAAATGCTCAGGTTCCTCGGGCGTTGTACACACCCAGAGTTAGTCTTATCTGCTTGTTCTTGTTGGTTGTAGTTAACTGTTCAGTATAGCATCAGTGCACTATCCATTATCCACATGTGACAGTAAGGCAGTAGACAAGAAGATAACTTAGATGTCAGTTACCTGTTTCTTTCTTTAATTAAAAAAAAATAATAATTTTGAAAAAAGATGGAGGGTAACTGTGACAACAAAAGTTGTGGAATTTTGTGTTCAACTATGTGAGCTAGAAGTTACAGAAATAGACACTCTAGAACAGACCTGGGTCTGGCCAAGTCTGGTCGGTCAGGGGCCACAGCAGGGCATGGACCCGCCACTGTCTGGGCCTCAGGAAGCTTGTGTTAAAAAAGGAATTCATTTAAGAGTCTATACCATGCTCATTGTGCAGTACATATTTAAACCACTTGAGTCAAAGTCTCTTGGCACAAATAGGGGCAACAATAATATGGCTAATAACACTTAGTTCATTATGTGTTCTGGTGAGGTTAGGCAGGTGTGTGTGGTGAAGGACAGTTTTCTGGTCCCTGTTTTGAATGGCTTTAAATTGAAATAGAGTAGCTAAATATCGAGCTTCTGTTCTTACCAACAGCACACTTGATAGATAGGAGCCAATTATGCAATTTATTCCTTCCATTAAAAATGCATTGTCTGCTTAACCTTTGTTGACAAAATTCTCATTCACCAGATGTTGTTTACAGACCCTAACGAGGTCTACATCACATGACGACATCATATGGTGTGCTTTTATACCCTTGTCAAGCACCCAAAGCACTTTACATTATGCTTCCGTTCACCCCATTAATACATGCAAGGCGCTCACATAATTTTGTATTCTGCTGTTGATTCAGGGAGTTGTTACAAGTTATCTTGTCTGGCAGACAAAAAAAAATGTTTTTGAGTCTCTTGACACAGAGGGCAGCTCTTGAAATAAATCCAACTGTATTGAAGAGTACTAACTTGTATGGGTGCATATGAAAGCAAGATGTTTCTGTATCTATCCAACCCTAAGTAAGTGTTTTTGTTTGTTTTTTCTCTCAAACATGTGTTCTCTTTTTCAGGAGATGAAGATGATGAGGACGATGACATTGTGTGCTCCATTTGTCAGGATGAAACATCAGACGAACCCAATGAGATTGTCATTTGTGACCAGTGTGGACAAGGTGCAGTTTAAATGCATGTCTCTTTATTTTTTTGCATATTATTTATACCTACTACAATAAACGTTCAATTCACCCCATTTTCATTTTTCATAAAATCAGCTTTGCTCATAAAGCTGTCACTCACTACACTATAATATTCTACAATTTCATACTGAACAGAATGGTACTGTCGAATCATTTATTTATTGTAGAAAATAATATTAATGTAAAAGGATCAAAAACTCATAACATGAGAAGGCCTCATCAGGTTACTGGTACAATATTTGTCAAATAAAACGATACACCTTTGGAAGATTTCCAATGATCTCTTTCTGTAAAAGAAAAAAAAACATTGTGACCCTCGAGTGATCTCTATTGACAATATTCCCTAATCCTAATTATTAGCTCCTTTCATCTTTTGTGGGAAAAGCAGAGGATGCTAGTGTCCAGTGTTCTTAATTCTAAATAAATATGCATAAAAGTAGCCAGACTGAAATTCTTAGATTAAATATTATTTCAGTTTAGCACATTTATTATTTTAATCTTTACTCATCTAAATGTGCTGTTTGTTTCTCAGGTTACCATCAGCTGTGCCATACACCCATCATTGATGCTGCTGTCATCGACTCTGACGCCAAATGGCTCTGCTCCGAGTGTTTATCCAAGGTACAGGATGTTATTTGACTCAGAATGTATTTGTACTGATTTTCAGAGTTCCCTGATTTAAAAAGTGTTGGAATTTCAGATAAAAAAATTTGAAAAAGCAATAATATTTTTATCAGGTTTGTCACATTTCATGAATAACTTGTTGGGAAATTTGAATGTTGAAAGTTTGTGAAATAATGTAAATTGAGTTTAACTGGAATTGTATTTTAGCTCTTCATGTAATTCTTGGTTGCACATTTTGTTTGAGTTTTAACTGGTGTTAGACCAACAATGCACTATATATACCATCTGTAATGTCATGGGAATTTGAAGTTAACGTTTTTTCCCATCTAAGGCGGCAGTAGTTTGTTTTTTCCTTTATCAGAAGCAGAAAGAAACAGTCAGAGGGGGATTTTTGCACATGTCTTAAGTAAGGAAGGTGGGGTGGGGGGAGGAAACCTACGCAGACAAGGGGAGAACATGCAAACTTCACACACAAAAGCTAAAAGATGGATTTTTAGCAGAAGGATGTCTTTATTATTATGTGCATTATTTGAATTTTGTGTCATTGCAGAGGGGA
The DNA here is from genome assembly GCA_024349245.1 of Neodontobutis hainanensis. Taxonomy (NCBI): domain Eukaryota; kingdom Metazoa; phylum Chordata; class Actinopteri; order Gobiiformes; family Odontobutidae; genus Neodontobutis; species Neodontobutis hainanensis. The sequence goes on from JALDNG010000218.1 coordinate 109,409, forward strand.
AGCTCACACCGAAGAGGAGTCAGTGCAACGCGCTATCACAACCCAGAACCTCACCACATGGATCACTCGGGCCTCCATTTGTCCTTTCCTTATGATCCCAACGAACTGGTGTGGGACCAAGGTCACAAGACCAACATGCAGCAGTGCTACTGCTACTGCGGGGTTCCTGGAGAGTGAGTTGAAAAATGTTTCATTGCAACACACAACTATGAATTGAGGCCATTGGCTGGAGAGAACCACATCTGTACATAGATCTATAGTACTAAAACAATCTGCACATAAGCATTGAGCCCATGCCATTTAAACAGAAGGAAAAAGCAAAAAGATATTGGATGTTGTCTTTTATCTAGTTACTAAGATCAGAATTAAGAGCTGACTGTGCACTTGTGCAATAGTGCACTGTATTAGCATACATTAAAGTACACTAAAGTGTTTGATGTCCTTTCCTGCTATGACATTGTGGGTAATTGTTGTGCAGTGGACTGCAGAACTAGTGTTGATAAACAATTGAAATTGTGTATACACAAATTGTGCTACTTTCTACAAGCTTGAATTGTGACAAATCAAAAAATGAAATAAAACACGGAGCAATCATCTCTTACCATAACTCTGACAACTTCAGGATAGGCAACATTATACATTATTATTTTTCACAATAATATCACTTAATTATCGGTATTTATAGAAAAATGTTGATATGACCCTAATGGGTCCCTTTTTTGTTCCACCTAAGTGAAGATTGCCATAGAAAGAATATTATGTGTCAAACACATAATTTTTCAGTTTTATTTATGAAGGTCATTATTAACGTCAGTCCTCACCCAGAAATAACCAATATTTATGTTTTTTTTTTTTTTTTTTTTTTTTTGATAAAGGAAAGTTTATATTTTTTTCTATCCCATGAATGCAAATTAGATATTTTTGGGAGGTTCCTATCAGAATCGGGGGATAGCTGATGGCAAATGACTTGCTCTACTTGGGTCACACAAAAAAGGTTTTTAAATCGTTGCCATGGAAATAAGAAGGGAACAATTTTAAACATGGATCATTGCAATGGTAGTGTATTGCATAAATGCATTTTGAGGGAGTCAATGGCACACACAAGGGACTGATTTTTCTTTTTTAAAGGCATTTCTAAGACATCAAATGTTATGCCCTTTGCATCAACAATAAAAAAACACAAAAAAATGTTGAGTGACCCAGGAGGGTTAAAGACATTTTTCGGACAAATGGCTAAATTACCAGAGGTTCTTATTAATGTCCAACAGTTTGAAATCCTGACTGGCGCTGTTCATGTCTCACTCGCTGTTTCCTGCCAATATGTCATGTCTGGAGACTACTACATATTAAAGATGCAGTTTTTAGTTTTTGGTCCACACCCCTAACATCTGTTCATTGTCGAGCATGTTTGATTTGCTTGGGTGTAGTAGCTTTTTGTCCAAGCTAAAGTCAAGTCAAACAAATGTAATGGTCAATATGGAACCATTTAGGACTTCCTTATGTGGGTCTAAGAAAGTGAATGGACCCATCCCATTTGACCTAAAGACTAAAAATATTAATGCGGATTTAAGAAAGAAAAATCCACCCACATCACATAAAAGAAATATGTTGGCAAAAGCAAGTCCTCATTTGTTATCTTTTATTGTAGTTGGTATCTGAAGATGATGCAGTGCAGCAGGTGTCAGCAGTGGTTCCACGAGGCATGTCTCCACAGTTTACAGATGCCCATGCTTTACGGAGACCGGTGAGCAAACCAATATAATCTGTTTTGTATTGTTCAATAGCAAGACGTTTTCTGTGTGAGCAGAGGCTTATAGCTGTCAAGTTGCACTTTCTCCACCAGTTTTTCTTGGGGGAAGGTCACAGATATTACATTATTTATTTCTATTTTCTGTGATATTGACATGATAATTAGGTATATTTTAAGTTGCAATATGAATAAGAAATGCTAAAACAGCATTTGCAAAATTAGGTCCACTTAGATCAGAATTATGATTGCACTTGTGATGTAATGTCACACTAAGTTTCAGACGGAATGCTAACATTTATTGTCCCATTTTAAACCAGGCTAATGAATGAGCCCGCTTTTTTATTTGGATAATTTCTAAGAGTATGGTTTTTATCCTCAATTTGTATTATGCACTTTTTTACATGCATGTAAATTAATTGTTACTTTTTTTTTCTCCATTCTAGGTTTTATCTGTTTGTATGTTCCGTTTGCAATCGAGGACCCGAGTACCTCACCCGGCTGCCCCTTACATGGTAAACCAGATACAAATGATTCTATTAAATTATTATAATTTTTTTGATGATTGTATTTGTGTTTTTTAACCTGTCTCTTCTTTTTGTAATGCACTTTGAATTGTGGTTGAATGACTTGTGCTATATAAATGAACTTGCCTCGCCTTTTATTTGTGTAATATGAGCACTCCCACAGATAAACATTTGTTTTATTTGATCAACTTGAAAGCATGTGACTGCCCCTCTCGTGTATCTCGTCTGGACATCAGTGTTTATGGCTCAACATTGTGACCAGTCATTTTGACCCAGATTAAAAAAACTGAAGATTAATCCTAAAGGTTTTCCTGAATGGTTGCAGGGAGAATGTGACTCACCTCAGCCTGTACAACCTAAGTGTCATCCACAAAAAGAAGTATTTTGACTCTGAGATGGACTTGATGGTGTACATTAACGACAACTGGGATCTGCTGCAGTTAGGAGAGGTAACGTTACCTGCAGGCAGACATATTTAATTAATCTGACTTTTTAATTTTTCTGTTGGATAAAATATTACTGGAGTAATTTTTAAATTTTTTTTATTCTTTCATTTGAAGTTTATTATCAGTTCTTAAATATTTATGCTTCTGAAAGATTATAATCAAGAAATTAACCAGTCTCCTTCAACAAGCTGCAAAACAGAAGGCTGTGAAACATTTCACTTTGTTCAAACTGGTGGTTTGTGACGCAAAAGTCTCAAACCTTCAGAAAAGACAAATTAGGCTTTTTTTTTTAAACGGGTAATTTGTATCTTTATAAAACACTACCTAGCCCACAAACGACTATGTGACATTTTCTCCTTTGTCAAATTTAAACACGTGATAAATACATTTACACTTGCTGATCTATGTAATGCTATAAGATAATAAATAAGAGCCGCTAAAGTGAGAACCCATCCAGTGAGTACAGGGGTCCCAACTCACTTATGATATCATTATTCAGGGCATGTTAAAAGGTCTTTGGGGAAGAGGGGGTGGATATCAAATCATGTGTCACATGGCTCTGTGTTCTGTCTGCAGCTCTCCGATACTCCAAGATCTGAACGATTCGAATATGTTTTGGAGGCACTGAACAACAACCGCAACATGTAAGTTCCCTAGACCACTCAATTGTTCACAGCGATGAACATGCCTCAGGTGTGTGCCTCTGTATTTTTAATGCCCATCTTCATTCCTGTATTGTTCTCATTTCTTAATCCCCTGTTTCTCTGCAACCATGTGGACATCAGGTTCATGTCTGGGAAAGAGGTAAAAAAAAAGAAACACTTGTATGGATTGAGGATCCGTTTCCCCCCCGCACCGCCGAATGCCGACGAGCCGAGCGGCCGAATGATGGAGAGGGCCTCACATGAGATCACCATCAAAGGATGCAAGTCCACCAAAGCCCTGTCTGACACCAGGTTAGTGTGTTAAATTGGCACTAAACAATGTCTAAACAGAAGGGGTTCTTGTGTCGTTCTGTCCTGCAGCTACCTGATCTCCGACTTCCACTGGCTGCTCTCTATTGGGGAATGGTCCATGTTGTTCAATATAGGATTTATCCTTGTTGTGCGTGTCTGTTGCTCCATTGCTTCAGAGTCTCATAACTAATACCTATGGTTGATCCAGACCTCTCTTAGTTTTTCCTGACTATAAACTTGTATATTAGTCATAAGTTGTATAAGTCCAGCTTGAGCACATTTTGTCCTCAAACCTGAAGTGACTTTGATTAAATTCCTCGGCGAGACCGGCTTGTTGGTTGTTCCTTATATGCATTTATCTTTCCTCCTTTATATGAAGCCGTTTAACCGTTATAAACATCTGTCATTTGTTTTTGTTATCACACTGGTGCTAAAAATTGTTTTTTTTTTTTTTTGTTGTTTTAGAAATTGCCATCCTTTAACCAATGGCACAGACAAGAAGAAAAAGAAAAAGAAGAAAAAGAGGAAGCAGGAGTCGCGCTCCCTGGAGCCTCGACCCCAACGCTCCAGTGCTCAATTGTCCCAGGTGTGTGTGTTTGCACGGCTGTGACAGAGGCGGCAAGGAAGTTTTAAATGGTGTTAGAGCAGAGCTACACTCTCCTATTATTATTATTATTATTATTATTATTATTATTATTATTATTATTATTATTATTTGACAGGAAATAAGGAGGCCACTGGAATCCCACTCAATGGATCGCTTCCCTGCCATCAAGTAAGTGACTGACTAAATTAAACTGCCTGTGTAAAAGATGAATAATTGTCTTCTCTACTTGCTGAATTATTATTGTCACTTTTTGTATATTTGCAAACCAGGAGCGATAGGCCTCTGTGTCGGACCTCAGACGTGGAATCTATAGGAGCCCTGAGCAGCACAGAAACTACCTCAACTAGCATTTCAAGACAGTCTAGGTATGCATAATGTTCAGCAACACACTTCACTTCACTTGACTCAAATTTTGGACCCAAAATCAGAGCTTAAGTGAGATTTGTGCAGAAAAAGCCATAGCAGTGTTTAGTGCATGTACATTTTTGGCACAGGAGTTAACATTAAGAAGAATTGACACAGTCTGCTTCACATTTGGCAACACTTTGTGCCATTGCATTTTATTATACACACAAAAAAAATCATAACATAAGTGTGCATTAAACTGAAATTTACAAGTGTGTACATTTTTGATTCAGGCTGTCACTGTATAATATGCTATATTGGCGTTTAGTTAATAGTGCTGCCACCATGTTGTAGACCAGCATTATATTCAATTATATTGTAAATTGTGGTAAATAGGAAAATAGCCTTGCTTTTTGTTTCTTAATACACAAATAACAGGTGTAGTTGGACTCAAAAAGCTATCAAACCCAATACATGGTGCAGTATTTTTATATCTTCTATATTGAATTTTACTTTATGTTTGTCCTTTTTTAAAAGATGCTTGATCTTATACTATAGGCCCTGGTCTTGTTTGTTTTAATCTTTTTTTAAAAAAAATTCCTATTCCTTTACAGCCTCTGTAGTTCCAACAAAACACGCATGCCAGCGAATGCCATGCCTTTTAGCTCTCCACCTCTAAAAAGAAAACGAGGCCGACCCAGAAAACGAGGCCGACCTAGATCTTTGTCCACGGAGCTGCTCAGCCCTCTCCAGGGTCTTCACTCCACGGACTTGGTTCTTGGTATGGACCCCAACACCCAGCTGTCCCACCTCAGGAGCTCCATCAGCAGTTACTTTGGAGCTGCAGGGCGGCTGGCCTGTGGAGAAAAGTACAAAGTCCTGGCCCGAAGAGTGACACTAGACGGCAAGGTGCAGTACCTGGTCGAGTGGGAAGGAGTCACCGCCTCGTAGGACTTTCACCAGCGAGCAAAATGTTTGTGTTAAGGACTTGTGCGAGCAGTCTGTGTTCAGAGTGCTATACGCCTTTGTTTAGAGAACCATATGCTTAGGTTGGTTTGACTATTGGACTGTGATCCTGGTCAATTATACAGTTGGTATTTTGAATAATAAGCTTTATGCATAAAAGTCATGATCAAACTTGTATGGTGGACCTCTTGTGTTTGCAGTGAGAGCCGCCTCACTAATTAAAATACGTTTTATATTCCCTAACATAAAAAAGTTCCCAAAATAACAGCTGTCCTACCGTAACATAATATCTAAAATTACCGAATATGGTGTACAGATGGGCACATTTTCATTCCTTTTGTTACAAAAAGCCCTACTTAATTATCTCCAGGATATCTTAAAGAAATAAGATAAGATTTTTTCACTCACAGGAAACACCCTTCTTCTTTCACATCTATGGCCATCCATAGTGACAAGGTAACAAGGTGAGACTATCTGCCTGTATTTAAATGTTTTACCTTTTTTCTTTGTTTTTTTTTTGTTTTGTTTTTTTTTCCCACATGTGGCGATATAGTTTTAGCAAGTAAAATAATTATAAAACAAGTGGATAAACTTGTTCATAAACTTTAGAAGATCAGAATAGTTAGCCCTTTTTCTGCTAAGTTCTGGGATATTTAACAAAATTTGCACTTGGCGTAATCCAACATAACTGCCAGTTTGTTTTTTTGAGACAAACTCCTTCCTTAACTATCCCAAAAATATCAAGATAATTATTTTTTTTGGGCTACCGCTATCATGTTGAGAGGTAGACGGACTTTCACTGAATACAGGTCAGGATTGCCAATATGTGTTCAGTTTTGCTCATGTGACATTTGCAGTACTTCCGTCATAGCCATGTTAAAAAGGCAGCGTTATTACATTCCCAGCTTTCCTGATTATGTGATGGAAATGCCTGATCATTTCACTGCACCTGCAGGCTTCAGTGCCCTGTTAAAAGCCCTTTTTTATTATACAGTGATGTGCTTTTATTTTTAGACAATTTCAAGTATGACACTTTTCTATCAGACAATTTGGACAATGTAGAAGTCAAAGGAAAGTCTAGCTTTTTTTTTTATTATAATTTTTTATTTAATGTACTTTTATTACGACAGCTAAGTTTAAAGCAACTAGCTGAAGCTACTAAACAAAAACTGGTAATAAAATGTGTTTTCTTCTGCTTTTTTCCTGAGCACCTATTGCCTTGAATACATTCTTTGACCTTGAAAAAAATTATTTCTTTTGGCCAATACTTGCCTCTAAGACAATTTTACTGCATCTATTTACTGGCTGATGCAAGGTTTTGTATTTTTTTTTTTTTTTTTTTTTTTTTTGACGTGCTCATTTGTGAAGCAAGAATTTGTGCTGCTGCAAATGTTTATTTGATATATATGTGTATATATATATGGAAGTATACTTCATTTATTATAGCCTTCTTTGTTTATTTAGTGAGTGCGTGCACTTAACATTTAGTTTTGGAACAAGCCGTTTTTTCCTCCCAGGTAAAAGTTCTCACTTTAAATATGGAGTATATGCAACCACATAAAAATCAAGTTAAAATTTGCTGTGAGGTCACACAAAAGACATTTGCTACATAAAGATAAAATTGTTAATTGTACAAGAGCTCAAAATTATACTTTTATCTTGTATGTTCTATAATTCAGGAAAAACTTCTATTAACCATAATTAAATATCCTTATTACAGGCCATGTTCAAAAACAGAAGATTCAAATGAAGATATGTCACCCTTATTAATATCATCATCAGTAGTTTAAGAAACATGGCAGGTTGTTGAAGTGATGTTTTTTAACCTGTTCAGTGGTGGTATTTTAATTTGTTTTGTCACATTACAGTAGTATGTGAACATAATCATTGCTTGTTCATTTAAAAACCTTCCCCAGACAGTTTGAATTGTGAGTTTTCAGTTGGTCTCTGTATGGAGATATTAATCAAGCAAAAATTTAAGATTAGCTGGTCTTTTCTCATACCTCTTCAATTAAAAAAAAAAAACTATGTAGTGTGTGTGTGTGTATATATATATATATATATTTTAAGCTTATCTTCTGTTCAGCCAGTGTCAGCCATTTTGTCTGTACCGTTACTGGCTCCCCACAGGCTTGTCAAGCCAAAGACTCATTCATGCAACTTTTGTTATACATTACATTTTGTACTTCACTGTCTAAGTGACAAGTTATTTTTTAACATGTTTTCTACAGAATAAAAAAATATTTTCAATTGTTTAACTGCGTCCTAAGCCTCGAAATACGTTTTGAGTTAAAAATGAGACTCAAGGAAAACTATAACTTAATTGTATTTGACAGCTTTTGATCATTGGTTTCCGATGCACGCGCCACAGTTCCCGGTGACTGTCAATAGCAACCTCCTTAACCAATCACATAAGAGGGTTCTTTAGCTTAACCAATCAAAAGACGCGTTGTTAAAATACAGGCGGGGCTTTAATTACAAACTGTTTTGGCTACTTTTAGCTTTGAAGTTTTTCGAAAGCCTAGTAAGATTTCATTTAAACTAAAGGGTCCTTTTTTTAAAATCGTTTTAAAGTTTAGCGACCAGCAAGATAATGCCACTTTTAGACCGATAAAATTACCGACTATCCACATTTTGATTAAGCGAGCATCATTGTTTACATGTTGCAAACGTGGCAATGCTAACTAATCAACCGCACTGTATTTAATCTCTAACTTTATATATAATGTTCCACGCGATGTTAAACTGTCTCTCGATATTTTAATATTTTGAGAAGCGGCTTAAACTTGTCATTTATTTATGTTAGCACGATTTAACGAGGAGGGTTTAAATCAAAATGTTGTCAGTAACATAAAAGTAAACTAAATCCAAGACTGCAGGCCACAATCAAGGTGAGTTCATTTTAGTCAACTGGGCTATAAGCTGATGTATAACATTTGCTAGTAACCCTGACAAACCCAAAGAAAGAAGATCCTATTGGGTAAAAGCATGTATGTACAGTATGTTTCAAGATTTTGTAAATGACTACAAGAATTGTGCCTTTCTTTAAAAAATAAAGTGCATTTTTACAACTGTGAGGAACAGTAATTTTCAGAACTAAGGAACTATTATTATTATTTTTTTTTTTTGTTACAATTGCACTTTTACATGTTGCTGTAATTAAATAAATGAAACTGTCCAGTATTTAGAAAAAGGGAGTCTAGAATTTGTTTTAGAGATAGGTGACTTATTCCATACAGAACAAAAATTGTCATCACACTCCTAGAGAAGCAGACAGTGTCTACTTATTCAATTTTTTTTTTAGTTTTTGTACACTCATATGTTTATCTTGCTCAACAGGCAATAGTCAGAACATATTTAGAGATACTTCTGATATTTCAGTTGTGTCGTTCTGTCCTGCAGCTCACTGATCTCAGACGTCCACTGGCTGCTCTCTATTGTTCAAAAGCCCAATGCAGGGGATGGTCCATTTTTTCAGTATCACATCCGTTGTGTTGTGTGTTTTCATACTGTTTCGTACATCTTTGATTCATTCATTCATTTTCTACCGCTTTGTCCCTTTAGGGGTCGCAGGTGACTGGAGCCTATCCCAGCAGCTGACATATAGAGACAAACATTGACAGACAACCATTCACTCTCACATTCATTCACTAGGGACACTTTAGAGTTACCAATTAACCTGTACATACATGTCTTTGGACGGTGGGAGAAAGCTGGAGTACCCGGAGAGAACCCACGGTAACACGTGGAGGACATGCAGACTCCTCACAGAAAGACCGGAGACGGCCGAGAATATTTGAGTCGGCCGGGTTTTGAACTCACGAACTTCTTGCTGTAAGGCAGGAGTGCTAACCACTCTGCCACGTGCAGCCCACACATCTTTGATATGAGACATTATTGTCGTATTGTCAGAGGATTTCTTGGATATGGTAGGAAATAGGGTTACCTATAATTTAAAGTGAACCAGAATTGCGCAAGAACCTTGAGTTGTGGTAAAGCAACATTTTGCAGCCATATATCATGTCAAAGTATCCTTTACGGACCTTTTCTGATTAAACACAAGCTTGTCATTATAACAATGTTGACACTTGAAGATTTTCATTTACATTTACCGCAGCAAAAACTTGTGTGTTCTTTTATCTCAGACTAGATGAGTGAAGATGGACTCCATTTCCTCCAAGAAAAGAATGGGCTGCGTGCGACAGGAGAACGCGTGTCTGTCTGTGCATGATGACCCCTTTATAGCCGACTTTGAAGCTGTACAATATGAACTAGCCACTTCCCAAAATCAGGTAACGTTGCACTTTTTCTTGCATATACTTTTGAGCCTTACCTCAATTCATATATAATGTGTGTTCTTTCATTTTTGTATTATCTTTCCGTGTGTGCATTTCTAGGGTTGCCTCTCTGGTACCCGGGTCGGTGTCAGAAACAATGTGACCATCATGAGTGAGCACATCCGCCATCTCAAAGCAGAACTTGTTGCTCAGGACAAACAACTCAAGTAAACACTGTTGACCTTCTATAAAAACAGATCTAAGAATTACGTAAGATAATGTTTGGTGTGACATGAAAAATGTAATAGCTATGCAATTCAACCTTCCCTTTGCAATACCCAGCCAGCTGTTGATAAATCCAATAACAGAACAGAAACAGAATCCAAGACTAAAACTGCCATGTTTTGAATTAAACACCCCTAATAATATACTGTTCAGCTGGACTCGCCCATGGAGTTTACAGCATGGAGGCACTAAATAAAGCAAAAAGAGACCCTTCCTTGAGCTGTAAATGACAAATAAATACTCCAAGATGAAAGATTTTATTGATTTTTGTTTGAAACGTGACATGTTTTTGCCGACAACCAAACCACATCTGAGGCTTAAATTTTTGAATAAAGTACACATTTCATGAAAAAAATGGCGGCAGTGGCTCAGTGGGTAGCGCGGTCGTCCTTCAACCGGAAGGTAGGTGGTTCGATTCCCGCTCTCCCCACAGTTCTTACTGTCGTTGTGCCCTTGGACAAGACACTTAACCTAGCTTGCCTCCACTCTACTCAGGTCCACCAGGATTGTCTCTTCTTTGCTAATACAGCCTCTTGTGAAGCTGTTGCTTCGTTTCTCTAACATAATTGTCACTGCACTCTTTGCTGAACTGCACAATGTTCATTTTGTGCGAGGGGATCTTGCCTTTAGAATGCACCAATTTTTGACGCAGCGTGTCCCCAGGTTTAAAGTGGACTGGAATGTGGAGTTTGTATCTACAGAGGAGTCAAACGCACCATGTTTGAACCACAAGACACAAGTCTTCTCCACTAGGCTACAGAGACAGACATACAGTGGGGATCGAAAGTTTGGGCACATCAGGTAAAAAAAAAAATGTATTAATGTGGATAAAGACGCCAAGAAAAGATGGAAAAAATCTCCAAAAGGCCTCAAATGACAAATTAGACATCCTTATAAGTCAAAAATTTTCAAAGATTTTATTTCCATCAGTTACACTTTCAAAATAACAGAAAAGAAAAAAAAAAAAAGTTTGGGCACCCTGCAGAGTTAATACCTTGTACTGCCCCCTTTGGCAAGCTAAGACCTGACAGTGTCATGGATTGTTCTCAATCATCGTCTGGGTAGACCAGGTGATGTCATTCTCAAAGGTTTTAAATGCCAGACTCATCTGACCTTGTCCCAACAATCAGCACCATGGGTTCTTCTAAGCAGTTGTCTAGAAAACTCAAACTGAAAATAGTTGACGCTCACAAAGCAGGAGAAGGCTATAAAAAGATAGCAAAGCGGTTTTAGATGCAAATATCCTCTGTTCGGAACGTAATTAAGAAATGTCAGTCATCAGGAACAGTGGAAGTTTAAAGCAAGATCTGGAAGACCAAGAAAAATATCAGACAGAACGGCTCGCAGGATTGTGAGAAAAGTAAGTCAAAACCCACGTTTGACTGCACGATCCCTCCAGAAAGATCTGGCAGACATTGGAGCTGTGGTCCACTATTCCACTATAAAGAAATACTTGAACAAATATGGACTTCATTTGAAGAGTCATCAGAAGAAAACCTCTTTTACATCCTCAACACAAAAATCAGTGTTTGAAGTTTGCAAATGAACATATAGACAAGCCTGATGCATTTTGGAAACAAGTTCTGTGGACCGATGAGGTTAAAATAGAACCTTTTGGCCGGAATGAGCAAATGTATGTTTGGAGAAGAAAGGGCACATAATTTAATGGAAATGAACCTCTGTCCAACTGTTAAGCATGGGGGTGGATTGATCATGTTTTGGGATTATGTTGCAGCCAGTGGCACAGGGAACATTTCACGAGTAGAAGGAAAAATGGATTCAATAAAATTTCAGCAGATTTTGGATGCTAACTTGATGCCATCTGTGAAAAAGCTGAAGTTAAAGAGAGGATGGCTTCTACAAATGGATAATGATCCTAGACACACCTCAAAATCCACGGTGGATTACATCAAGAGGCATAAACTAAAGGTTTTGCCATGGCCTTCACAATCTCCTGACCTCAACACAATTGAAAATCTATGGATAGACCTTAAAATAGCAGTGTGTGACAGACAGCCCAGAAATCTCAAAGAACTGGAAGACTTTTGTAAAGAAGAATGGGCAAAGATACTTCAAACAAGAATTGAAAGACTCTTGGCTAGCTACAAAAAGCGTTTACAAGCTGTGATGCTTGCCAAAGGGGGCAGTACAGTGACCCCATGACTGCACATGGCCCTAAAAGTATTTAAAATGCTAAACTATTGTTACAGACTGTAACATGTAATATTTTCAAATGCATTAGTTCTATATAATGGTTTTGCTGCTCAGCTCGGTGCTGCCTTTAAACTTGAGTATATTTACACCACCTCCTGACCTGCATTTGATCTTTTACGTTTTCATGGAAATGCCATCCTCAAACAGGTGAACTTTTTAAGACAGGTCTGACTGTAATGAAATAATTTATGGCTCAGAGATGGTTCTGACTCGGGACAACACAAGCCTCTGTTTAAAGTTGAGCCTTTTTGCTAACGCGTATTACAGCTCACATTCTTTGTTCTCCACCGGTGATGGGACATTTATGTACTTTTTGTCTGTTTTTGAAGAAAGTAAAACTCAGTGCCAGACACATACTTGTTTTTGTTGCGCTCGTTAAGCTCAATAAACAAAACTTTTAATAAACAAATGGTCTCACACAGCACGGCCAAAATTTTTTTTTGACCTTCCACTAAGCACCTGTAAATCATCGTTTTGCTTAAATGTATTCAAAATACTCATATGCCCTCTAGTGTCACAAACGCAAATTTCAATGAAATTGCTCTAACACACTCATTTGTTCATTAAAAGTAAAAGCCATATTGTCTAGATCATGTTTTGTGGTTTGGCCCCCCAGCCTAAATATCATTTTAGTTCATAAGGCCCCACATTCCTTGCTCCAGCCCTGCTGCAGGCGCTGCTCCTGAATCAACACAACTTTGAGGCAAATAAAGCTGCTTCTCTAAACCTACTTTAACAAACTCGCCTACAGCCCTGTTCTCTGCTGGTCACAGTCTGAAGTTTAATTTCAGTAAGAGTTTAGTGAAGCCTTCGCTCTTCAGTTGCACAGAACAGCAGAAAACCGCAATGGAGCAAAAAAGGGAAATCCAAAACCAAGGAGGATGCAGCATTTGAATATCTATTTCTTACATCACCAGTGAGAGATGATGGTCTTAAGGCCTAAACAAATATGTATGTATTGTGGTGGAAGAAATAAGAAACGGCACTATGAGATGTTTAAATGATAGCAGACATAGGTTACAATAATCCATACTGAAGCACCAGAAAGGTGCCAATGACCTATATGTTTTCCTTTTCTTGAACGGAGCATTGTTGAATGTATCGGATTTCCTTTATGTTTTTCCAGGGCGGTTGAAATGAGGGCAGACTGCAGTCAGGACGAAGCCGCTCACAACAAGATGGTGGTTCTGTCTTTGACCGAGGAGCTGAATTCACTCAGACTGGAGCTGGAGGACAAAACAGCACTGGGCAAACGGTTTGAATCCGACTGACATATCTGGAATAATACTTCGCGTTACCTTTTTTCTTTTTTTTTTCTCGCGGACTTTATCACGTCATAGCTCAAAAGTGTGTAGTGACAGCATGGGGGTGTGTTCTTTATTCTGCTACAGCAGGTGGTGACAGGAGTCACAGAGGCATTGCTCAGCGTTAATGGAATATGTATAGTTATGCATGTAGTAGTGTGTGTGCACAAAAACAAGGATAGTGTTTGAAACACCCATTAAAATCCCACTCAAAAACTATCAAGGACCAAGGTTTAGGACTGTCCAAATTCTACTCCAGGTTAATTTTTTTTATTTTTTTACTGAACTCTCAACCAGATATATTATTTAGTTATAACTCCATCTGTCGTCTTGTGCTTTTCTGGGGCCAGGTCGCCTAGGCATCAATCAGAGTTGCCCAGACTTCCCTTTCTATTGTTATAACTCCATATCATAAGTACATTTTCTAAAAAGGCTCGAGTTAAACTTCTGTAATGCCTTTTGCAAATTGTTTTAGAACTCTAAGAATTTGTGTTTTTTTTTTTTTAATTTCACATAGAGCTCATTTGCACCATTTGATGGTTTTGCACTGTTGTGAAAGGAGCTTGTGAGGTGTATACATAATGAGAGAATATTATGGACAGAAGTGTAAAATGGGCCTATTGAAACAAACTGCTTTATTTTTAAGGCCCACTGTATGTGGTGAGTATATACATATGTGGTGTGTATAATGTTGTAGTTTTCTATTGGACCAAATGCAACACATAATTTAGAACTGTGTTCCTGATCTAACAACTGGCCACAGAGGACAAACTGAGCACTGCTGATGTAGAAGCACATTCTTTTTGCCTAAACACTGTCTTGCATGAAGACAGAACATTTATGAACTAAATGGATTTTGTCTAATTTTTTTTAAAGCAAACATAATTATATGACCAAATTGTATTAGATTTGTTCTTGCAGAGCTTTTGTAGGTGCTCACAGGTTGTAGAAAAGGGGTGGGGGTGACATTGCATCTTTTCAGCATTTACATTCACATTTAGTCATTTAGCAGATGCTTTTATCCAAAGCGACTTACAAGTGATGAAAACAATGGAAGCAATTTTAACAAGGTAACAAAAAAGCATAGGTGCACAAGAAACTAGTCGGGTAAAACCTAGCACAGTACACAAAGCTAAGGATAAGAAAGTTTTTGTGTTTTTATATATTTTTTTTCCCTTTTTGAGAAAAGCAATTGATAGAAAGGAAGGAGAATTTAGTGTTTGTCAGTCAGGTGTTGACGGAAGAGATGTGTTTTCAGGCGTTTTTTAAAGATGGCTACAGAATCCGCTGATCTTGTAGCAGCAGTAGATCATTCCACCAATGTGGAACAGATCCAGAGAAAGTACGTGAGAGTGATTTTTTTTTCCTTTTTGGGATGGTACAACCAGACGTTGTTCATTAGCAGAGCGCAGGGATCTGGTAGGAACATAGGTCTGTATCAGTGAGTGAAGATATGAGGGGGGCGGAGCCAGTGGTGGTCTTGTAGGCCAAGAGCATAGCTTTGAACTTAATGCGGGCATCAACCGGGAGCCAATGTAACCCAGTGAAGAGGGGAGTTACGTGCGCTCTCTTCGGTTCATTAAAGACCACTCTTGCTGCTGCATTCTGAATCATCTTATCTACCTTTCTTGCTTAGAAAACATTTTCCTCTAGTACTAGCCTTGAATGCTGTAGAGATTAAAAAACATAAACATGGTCTTAGGGTGCAGTTTATAATTTACACAAAGCTTTTAACAAAACAATAACAACCTGCTATTTCGATCGTGCGTGCGTGCGTGCGTGTGTGTGTGTGTGTGTGTGAGAAAAGGTGATTATTTTGTCTTGTCTTTTTTACAGAGCCGAGCAACAAAGAAATCAAGCTCTTGAAAATGCAGAAAAACTCAAAGAGGCCTTCAGTCATTACAAAGCCTCCACTTCTATTAAACTTAAAAGGGTACATTCTTTAACAAGAGTCGTGGCTGTAGTTCTTTTACAACATGTTTCAAATGTTACTGTGCACACTTTGTTTTTCAGCTCGCAGACAGTCTGACTGAATGTGGACGAGAGAAAGAGGAGCTGGAAATGAAGTGCTCTGTGTTGGAGAAGGAGACACGAGAACAACACAAGACAATTGGGTGAGTGTGTCCTGGATAATCTACTCTTCAATTCAGTATTAGTTATCGTATTACAACACTGTGGAAGAGAGTGTCCCTATTACTTTTATCTGTTTGTTCAAATGATTGAGTGGGCAACTTGCTCATCATAACATTACAAAACCGCAAAATCAAATTACAAAAACACTTTTCACATTCAAAAAGACATAAACACAAAATTGGTTGCCCTGCGAGGTTTACATAATGGAGCACATACAACAAATATAGTTTTAGGATTTTAGCTCTCTAAATATGCAATAAGCCAATTCATGTTGCTTCAATTGCTTATAATTTGTGAAGTGGGTCCTATGACAAAAATTCACAATCTAGACTTTAAAAATCCTTGATGTAAGCAGTGCAGGCACATTAACACATCGGGTTAAACATCTTAAACAAAGTCTTCCGGCAGATGTTCTTATTTACCTAAATCTTCTTTGTTATATTGTGGGTATTGGCAACCGTAGCTACTTGGTACTTGGTATGTAACCATGGTGATGGTCAATTTTGGTTTTCATCAGAGCAAAGGAAAAGCATCTTAATGCTGAGCGCTGTGTTTAAATGTTAGTGTGAAGGAAACTCTACTCAGCAGCGAGTGCTGCTTCACTAAATACTCCTTTCCACTGGGACGATGTGTTTCCTTTACTAAAAAAAAAAAGACCATACCACTTTGGTACAAATCTGGTCCAGCCTTGTTTTCTGCATTGGGAGGGGTTAAGTTAAACCCTTCAGTCAACAGATTGTAATATAGATAATCCTCACTTGAGTGAAAACAAAAGGCAAAAGGAAAAACATAAAATGCATTTTTTTCAAATAAATTACACCTTGTTCTTGTGATCAACATTATATTCCAATATTCATATTGAAACATACTGTTAATAATGTTATTGTTTCTGGTTTGCGTCATACAGCAATTGCTTTCTGAATTAAACATTTTTTTGCATCTGCAATTCATTAAACACAAGCAGGTACAACATTACTTCAACGCTTCAGATATGTTTTATATCTTAAATAGAGACACAACTTTTGTGGCACTTTGATGACATCATTGTTTATGTAGCAGACGTTCCTTCTCAGGACACAGCAGAGTAGAAACGTGCCTTCTTGTGCCCCCTACTTACCCAAAACAAGGCTCAAGTGCACTACAGTCTGGAGAGGAAGTGGGTAGGGGGCCATTTTGAAAATCTTCTGTTTAGGCTAGATGTTTAAAACTCATATGTAATATTCTCTTTGAAACAAGGGGTTTAAATGTAGTGTAATCCTTTTTAAGTAAAGTCAACTGTGTTTCAAAAAGCACATCAAAATCCACTTACGCATCATCCCCTTAAATTTTTCAGTTTACTATCTAATACTGCTTTTGTAAAAGCAGTACAAAGCAGTAGTTCTCAAAAATATCTTGTATTTTTCGAATCAGTCATCATCTAATCCTCCCGACTTTCCCAGTGCGCTGCAGGAGGAGGTGCGTCAGCTGAAGGTTTTGGTGGCCGAGCGCTCCAACCTCCAGACTCAGCTGGAAGAGGCCGGGAAGAGAGTGTGTCTGATGGAAAAGCAGCTGCTGGAGAGAGTGGCCGACTGCAAAGAGGTGGCAGCCCTTCACCGGGAGCTCCAGGATCTGAGGACACTGAGCCAGAGCCAGGAACAGCAAATGCAGCAGAGTCAGAGGGAGGCCCAGCAGAACCGCGCTGAACTCGGCAACCTGGAGGCCATACTGAGGCTGCTCCACCTTCAGGAGGTAATACTGAGGCTGCTCCACCTTCTGGAGGTAATACTGAGGCTGCTCCACCTTCAGGAGCTAACACTGAGGCTGCTGCACCTTCAGGAGCTAACACTGAGGCTGCTGCACCTTCAGGAGCTAACACTGAGGCTGCTGCACCTTCAGGAGGTAACACTGAGGCGGCTGCACCTTCAGGAGGTAACACTGAGGCGGCTGCACCTTCAGGAGGCAACACTGAGGCTGCTGCACCTTCAGGAGGTAACACTGAGGCTGCTGCACCTTTTAGGAGGTAACACTGAGGCTGCTGCACCTTCAGGAGGTAACACTGAGGCTGCTGCACCTTCAGGAGGTAACACTGAGGCTGCTGCACCTTTTAGGAGGTAACACTGAGGCTGCTGCACCTTTTAGGAGGTAACACTGAGGCTGCTGCACCTTTTAGGAGGTAACACTGAGGCTGCTGCACCTTCAGGAGCTAACACTGAGGCTGCTGCACCTTCAGGAGCTAACACTGAGGCTGCTGCACCTTCAGGAGCTAACACTGAGGCTGCTGCACTTGTTACTGGTTTACTGAATGTGTCATTAATATATGTTTATGTAGCCCCTTATTTTTATTCTCATTTATTTTTTTTTCTTTTAGGGCGGTGTGGGACCCCTCTGTATGCGGCCCTGCATTCTGCCGCCACTGGACTACTCAGGAACTGCACACATGATGCAGCTACAGCCAGGTAGTTTAGTGGCGCTGACTTGACTTTGGTAAAACGAACAACAGCTGTCTTGACTGCAGTGTTTAAGAAGTGCAAACATTCGCCTAAAAGTTATGCAGTGCATTTGCGTCCACGAAGGCTAAGCAAAATATGAAATATCCAAGTAAATGGCTCTGTTGATGCTAAACTACCACTATGCCAATGGTTATCAGTGCTCCATATATTTAAACTTCTGACTCCCTCCAGTTGCCTAGATCTGACGAGGGTGACGTTACTAGAGGCGTGACTTTATACGAAAGGTGGGGTGGCCTTACGATAAAAGGTGTGTTGGGCGTTGATGGTGACGTCACACAGGACCCACGTGAAAATAAAACTGCAGTAGCCAGCGTTCAATCCAAGAAGTTTTACACCATATATGTTGAAATTAAAACTAATTTGTCAAAAGTTGGACTAGAATCAATGAACAGCCTTTTATAAAGATCAGCAGCTAAAAAAGCTGTTTTGTGGTGAGTTCCCCTTTTTAATTTGTCTTGTGTGGTTATGCATACGTTTTCTTTAAATTGCTCTTTCTTACTTCTCTGAAAGTCAAATTTAGCTTTACTTTAGCTTTTGAATGTCATTGTGTTGCTGTAGTGTATTATGTGATCCTGCATAATATACCTTTTTTTTACTTTTTGAAATACACTATCAGAATTTCTAGACTAAATCTTCAGTTCTTTGTGACTGTCCTAGGTGAGGGGTACCAGCAGGTGTTGAAGGCTCTGCAGATTGTCGAAGCAGACCGGACCAAACAGAACCGGACTGTGGAGAGGCTGCAGGAGCGTCTGAGCAGGGCCCAGGAAGAGATCACGTCTCTGCAGAGCTCTATGGTGCAGAGAGCCTCCCACTACCAGAACTTGCACACAGAACTCCTGGACAAAGTCAGCCAAGCCACTGACACTGAAAAAGAGGTAACGTTTTGATTTTCTATATAACCGTAATGTGTACATGTATAAAGAGAATAGTTATGCATTATAACGCAGACCAATGATTCAAATAATAAAAGTAGTATAATTTAATGATAAAAATAATTGGCCCTGCATTGGAGGAAAGTCCTGTGATTGGTTAAAAGCAAAACTCCTGTGACACATAAATCCTGCGTCTTTACATCTGGCCAGCTCAAGTCCTGCCTCTTTATATTTCCGTCTTTGCCTTGAAAGTCGGATTTGGACATGCCCCTCAATGAGGTTCCGTCTCCACCAAATACCTGCTTTTTCATCGGGTAGATATGGACAACTATGTCTAAAGTAGCTCTGCAACTAACTGGCCACTGTCCAGGGCCCAAAGCTGCTGGGAGTCACCTGCCGACCCCTAACGGAACTGAGCGGAAGAAAATGAATGAATGAATGACATAATAATTCAAGAAAAATCCCTATTCTTTTTTTTCTAGTTTAAGAGAAAAAGTGCTCGTGTGGCAGCTCTGGAGAAACAGCTGCAGGAGAAAACGTCGGCCTACAGTCAGGCAGCGCTGAGGAACACCGAGCTTGAGAAACAACTCCAGGTTCAATTCTGTCAATGCACCAACTGCTGATTGCTGCCTCACTAAACCACAAATTAAATCAACTTATTAAATGCCTTACAGGAGAAGATGAGCACTGTGGAGCATTACCAGACACTGATGAGTAAAAAGCAGCGGGAATACCAGCAGTCCCTGGACCGGTTTAAAAAGGCACAAGCACAACAGCAAACTGAGCAGCAGCACAAGGCTGAGATGGTGAGTAAGAAGTGTTTAAAAGTACAGTATGTAGGATGTAGTCTACAGTTGCACATAATAAAAACATCAGTAAAAACTGATTAGAGTATAATCACTTCAAAATACCATTCTCTACATTAGTCTTGGGGAAATAAACAAATGAAGGCTAAAGACATAAACCAAGTTGATTTAATAAAAAACACATAAATTGAAATGATCAAACCTGTTTCCAGTGGGTTTGTTATTGGAAAACACTGTTCCTGCAAGGCTTAGGCTACCATTGCTGTTACCTTGTGATTTCACAAACTAATAAAAAATCAATCTTCTCCAGTCGAGGGCAATAGGAAATGCTACTTATATTTATTCATTTGGCAGACGCTTTTATCCAAAGCAACTTGCATTGTTCTACAGTAATTACCAGTGTTACAGCCACTAGAGGCAAGGTGGGTCTTGCCCAAGGACACAACGACAGTCTGAACTGTGGGTAGATTTTAGTCATTGGATTTAAAGAAGACTGCATCTGGAATAAGTTTTGACGATCCCTAATCCAGAGAATGCATTTTTATTTCCATCCATGCACACAATAATAATAAATCAGTTGAGGTCCTGGCTGGTTTTGGTTGGTCAAAGGCCAGGTACAAAAGAAGAACCAGAGTAAAAACGCTATTGAGTCTGAAATTAGATTACGACCTAGTTTTACAATCAGCCCTGAGTACAACAACACATTTATAAACTGTATATAGTTGTATTGATGATGGCGCTTTGCTGGAAGAATAAACAGTATAAATTTTATTTTCTTTTCATTGTATTCTCTTTTCATAGTTGGAGTTGTCGGTAAAAGAGACCCAGTCCAGACTTTTGGAAATGGAGGAGGAGTTCACTTCGATCCAGATGGAGAGAGACGAAGCACAGAACATGGTCATTCTTCTTCAGAGCACTGTGGAGCAGCTCACACAGGTTCAATTTAAGCCAACTGAGATGTTTAAGGGGCACAGAATATTCACTAGTTATACATGCTGACATGGTTTTAGTTTTTTTTCATCCTAGTGTTTTAATTTATTCATCAGTCAAGGTATATACTGAAGCTGCCGCAAATGGGAATTACACTAAAAAGCATATTATTAAATAATGCACCTTTTTATTTTTATTTTCCACAGGAGAAGGATGTTGAAGAAAAACACTACAAGGAGATGGTCCAGAGTTTAAAAGGAGAGTCGGCTGAGTCCAATGCCAAGGTCTTAACAAAAAACTCTTTTTTTCCATTAGACTAGATATTTTGGTATTTAAATCCCATATTGCATCTGTTTGCAGACGTTGGAGCTACAGTCGTCCCTGACGGACTGCGAACACAAGCTAAACTTCTATCTGCAGCAAATGGACGAGGCAAGGAAGAAATATGAGAGCGAGCTGCAGCGGAGCAACGACAAGGTACTGCCACCTGTTTGTCAAATGTTGCGTTATGCTGCATTTATGTGGCCGCCCCAAAAAAGTTTTAAAATGCACACTGTCAAGAAGAAAGAAATTTGGATGTTCGGGGAGTAGTTAGTCACCCGGTTACTGTGACCTAGAAAAAACATTTATGTCTTTAACTCTTAGATTAGCTGGAGCTTCAGTATATTTAAAGCAACCCTGCCTAAACTTTAGCCAGCAGAGGGCGCAGATCTCTCTCTGGTCAACCGCACTGACAGTTTAAGACCGCAGGTCTGGAAGAAAGAACACGTTTTCTGAAACAGTAGGGTCATTTTAGTGTATTTAGTACAAATAGGTCAATACATTGGACCCTAGCAGAGTCCTATCTTTATTATATGCGTTGTGTTGTAGGGCCTCACTCGCGTAATCTTTCTCCACATGCCAGCGTCCCGGGACAGGAAAGTTAAGTTTAAGGTTTCTGGACTAAATATTCTGCCATGCTAAGAGATTAAGGATGGATCCTACTGCACTCTTTAGCAGCTTCTAAATGGTTTGCTCAGCAGGTTGACAGACAGAATACTGCTGTGGAACAAAGATTGTAACCAGGATACCTCACAGTAGGGCTGGGTGATTGATCTTATTTGGGTTTTTAAATTTTGAACAAGTAACGGTAAAAGGCAGTTATTCTCACTGCTGTGCTCTTCACTGTGTTGTGGCTAATGCGTAGTTAATGCTATACAATGCTGGTGTATAGTGAAATAGTGAAACAGTGTAGTGCAGTGATGTACATTTTGTTGATTTATGCACGTTAGCCATGTGCTTTGGAGGCTTTTATTTTTGTCTCTTTTGTATATTTGACTTGGTTTATAGATGGCTAAAACTAAACTGCTTTATTTTAAATTCTTCGAATCATTTCTCCCCTATTTCTCCCTACATCCTCTTCTCTTAAACGGACTACCTTCATGTCCTCCTCCACCAAAAATGTATTGACCATTTCATAATAACAGACAAAATAAAATAAAAAATGAAAACAAAGCAGACACAAGAATAGTGAAACAGCAATAGTGAAACAGCAACAGAAAGTGAAGTAAAGGGGGAAAAAAGACAAACATAAGCTGCTTTATTTAATGCACGTTGTCTATTGATTATTGATACTTTTTATATTGAGCATAAAAGAATACATTTCTTAAATTACATTTTAATTACTAATACATAAAAAATTAAATCAAGATTTAAAAATAAAATAATGTACTCTTAAAAAAGGAATTTGTAGTGTGCTGAAAAAACGTGTGAAATGCTAAGTACTGCTGTATGTGCACATAAATCTGCATACAACTCTACTTCAAAAATCCCAGAATATCTCTTTAAAAACCATCTCAGTTGTATCAACTGGTAAAAATAACTTCAATGGTAAGGTATAGAGTCAGCCTGTGACCAGCAACATTAATTGTCACACTTTTTGCTGTTACACCATATAAATGTGATCCTTCAGAGAGCACACAATGCAGCATTAGTGATAAATGTTTTAAAGTACTTCAGGTGATTATGTTTGTGTTTAAGTCACTGATGTTGAGGTTATGATGTGAAGTGCAAACAATTTTTGAAACAATTGTCGTCAGTGCCTCATGTACAAGCTGTAATGGGTGTAATTGGTGGTTTGGTGGTGAGCTGGTTTGACCCCACTTCTACTAAACCGGCCGAACCCGGCGACAGCAGAAAGGGGGCTGGGTTGCATATTTACTGTAGAGTAGATATCCCTGTGGAGGGATGTAACTTAACTATAATGAATCTCGTCATAAACACTAGTGACATCGAAGGGTGCAACAGACCGTAGACCATATACAGATGGATGAACCTGTTTCAAGAAAGGCAATAAAGGCCAAATCCATTAAAAAAAACGGAGACAGAATCCAACACGGTAAAGTTGTATTCCTGTGAAGAAAACAAAACCTCAGATTCACGTTCTGACGACAGAAATATCCTCCGAGCGCCTGCTCTTATGTCTTTCCCTTAAACAAACAAGGAAGTGAGATTCTGTGTATAACTTATGTCTGTCCTAAACCTTCTGTACCTACACTTCTCATGTAGTAGGCCTCCTACATTGTACCTATTATGTATAAATAATTGTATTTCTGTAATACATTTTACTATAGCTGGTTGCTCACACATGGATATATATTTTTGTAATTCTGTTTTTAGCATACTCTAAATCTGATCATAAAATATATCATACTGTGATTAGTGCAAATTTAACATATTCTAAAGCCTTTTTTTCCTAATATTAGCAAAATGTCTAACTTTTCAGTGAATATTGAAGCCCTTTTTAGTCATGACAATTCAGTAACATGTTATGGAAAATTCTAGGTGAAAAAAGTGTTGAACCCTGGGTCTACATCAAGCATGTTAAACTGCCTGACATGACAATCAGTCTAAAAAAAACAGAAACCATAGTGCACTCCTTTGCCCTTTATCCAGGTGTGCTCTCTGCAGGAGAAGCTGCACAGCACGACTCTGGTTTGTCAGAGCACCAGTGAACACAACAAGCAGCTGCAGCTTTCTCTGCAGGAGACCCAGACCATGCTCGCTGATAGCACGGGCCGCATCTCGGAGCTGGAGGACAGTCAGAGTCAGCTACAGAAACAGGTACGGCACAGACATAACCAAGTCCAGGTTTACAGCAAGTTCTAAAAGTGCAGTACTCCATTTGCAAAGATTAGTAATACATTTAATGAATAATGCTTAATGGCTATTCACAGTAATGTTTTAAAAATTAGTCTTTTTTGATATAAAAAATGATTACAGGTAAAAATATACAAAAAGCTGATTGCTTTCTCTTACAGCTAGGGTTTAGGGTAATCATTCTCAAAATCTTATGTAATATCCACATTTCTCTGAATTTGTACGCCCGGCTGCAGTGGTTATCCAAAGTAACCAGATTAGATCATGTGAAATGCACAAGGGGCACTTCTGTGAACTGTACAAGTTACAAATGCAGTGTTATAGAAGCGCTTTATTTTCAATTACATAATCTGTCATTTCTTCAAAAGGCAGTTCTTAAAAAAATTGAGATCAAAGTCTATTCTTGTGTATGCACTGATTTTTGCAAATTGCAGTTTTATTGTAACACTCTTTTGTCATTTGAATTTAAAACATGGTTAGTATAAGTCTGAATAATATAGAAAGCTGTTGCCTGTAATTATCAGTCCTTGTCATGCCAGTAGACAATAAATCTCAAAACTTGTCCAACTTCTTCTTGAAGACTGACCAAGACAGTCCCACAACTTTAAGCTCCATCTCTGCTGTCGTTTGTCTTTAGCCCTTTGTCTTTCACAGTGCTCTTTTAAAAATGGCAGTGTTTTCTTTTCTTAAAACCTGTCTGATAAATCTCTTATTCATTGTTTTATTTTAGTATCCGGAGTAAACCCACCCAAGCACAGGGAGAACATGCACCATGCATCATACTCCCCAACCAACCCAGGGGTCAAATCCTTGATGTTCTTGCTGAGAGGCTTCATTTGCCCAAAACGGGAATGTATTCAAATTATTCTGATGAGCTAGCGCCTAGGTGTGAGCACCTTGAGTGTTTAGGTATGCTCAACCGTAATTGCAGATGAAATCTGCAGTAAGTAAACATGACAACCACTGGCGGACCAATTGTGGTCCCCTGCTTTATACGTTGGTCTGTCTTGACTCCCAGATCAAGGAAGCTACTCCAAGGCCAAATGTCTTGGTTTTATTAATGCGTGATTTTACATCAGTGTCAGTTCCTCCCTTATTGCTGCCTGTGTATGTAAATTGTTCTAAAGTTTATTCTTTTGACCATCAGTTATAACAGTTGGAGCAGAGGTTTTGCCAAATGTCAATATTGTCTTCCTCAAGACCTAAAATAAACCATAAATAAATAGTTGTTCAGCCCTAGTGGAAAATGATGGTCTTGTACAGAAGTGATCCAGGGTCCTCGTCCATGTGCCCTGTTATAATGAGGAAAGTTCTAAAGCGGAATGAAGTCCTTCTTAATGTCCTTAAGATCTGCAGATTAGAAGATAAGAGTGGACTTTAACATGGAAGTGATACTCACTGTTCACATCACAGACATGTGGTTATGCTCAGATTTGGCTCCAGGGCGCTGCAGAGTTGACCTTGTGATTTATTTGAGTTTAGAGGGACAGATTAGCTGCTGGTCTCTCAGTATAATGGTCGTCTTTCATCGTAAAGCCATGAGGGAACAGTATCTGGGAGCTTCTGTCAGTGCAGGGTTACAAGGAGAACATCACAACAGCCGCAAGGAAATGATTTTAGTAGATTAAGTTGTAGGTCAGATATACTTTACTAAAAAAAGTATGCTTGTTTCTGATTCTTTTTTTTGGGGGTGGGGTAAAGTTTTAAGAACTGCTAAAATACGATTACTTGCTTACTTTCCAATTTCTTGTGAAGAAAGCCCTTTTATCATAGTTTATTGATAACCATAGTGGCAACAGTGTTCAAAACTAGCTACAGTTGGTTTATAAATTGTTAATCAGTCTTTCCCACTGTTATAAGAATTTCCGTTCAGATTAATGAGTCGATGGCGACCGTATACAATTTAAAAATGAATGGTCAAGTTTAATTCTTGCAAAAATTAAGGATAAGTACAAACATGTCACAAATGGTACAGGCAAGTAAACAATACATGAGATTTTATATCCAGCTGTACACACAGTGTTTAGGAGGTGTATGTTCACGCCTCCACATGACCGGTAACCCAGAGGCCAGATGTCGTGGTTATGTCAATGTTTGGATTAGCATGAAGGACAGGACATGAGCAGAACTAAGAGCAACCTATATTTAATAACAATAAGAAATGTACAATTCCCATAACATCCACAGACTTGCAGTAGGCTTACAGTGGGTTGTTGTTCCCCTTATAAACAAGTTCCATAATGTTTTAATAAATATTGTGATAGCAATTTTATTTGTGATTTTATTTAATTTAATTTTATTTTTTGGGGTCAATCGTTTTTTGCTTTTCAAACATGCTACATTCTAAATGTAGTCTGTGTACAAGTGCATAAAACATTTCTTAAAGAAAAGCTTTTATTTTACTTTCCAATTATTAATGAAACCGTCTCCTGCATCAGTCCCACTGGAAGATGTGATGTTGAGATGTGTCTGTGACTTGAACGCTGTGAAGCACTTTGGTGTGCTCTAGTCTGAGGTGCTGTTCATTTCTGAGGCCCATAACTGATGAACCTATCTTCTGCAGCAGAGATTACTAGGTCTATCTTTCCTGGGGCGGTCCTGAGAGTTAACTTCATCAAAGTGTTTGATGGTTTTTTGTAACTGCACATGAATTATAACATTATACAAGTGTATACCAACACTTCAGAACGTCTGTTTTGTGTATTGTGTAGGTGTCAAGTCTGGAGCAGCAGCTGGAGCGCGCTCGTGCCTCTCTCCAAGATGAGGCTCTGAGACGGGAGCGGGACGTCCTGCAGCTTGATAAGAACCTGGAAGAGATAAACAAGGAGAACGCACAGCTGTCCCAGTCGGTCAGGTCAGGACTAACTATTGATTTAATTTAGGCTTCTGCAGATGTGGGGCCAATTTTCTCACTCGCTCATTCACGTCAGGATAGTCTAGTTCAGCTGGTGGTTTGACCAGTGATGTGGCAGCTCCGACAGGGCTGGGCATGTTTTCAATTTGACAATGCACAACCATTTTACCGTTACTGATGTAAACATGGAGCTGCTCTGATTGGATAAAACTGGTTCGGTAATTGGATTTATCCCCTGTGACTAACCGCAGTTAAAAACACTTTCTGTGTAAGCCCTCCCAGATTGTACTGTGAAACAGACAAATTCTCACTGATGGCCTTCAGCTGTGTTTTCTGTTTCATTTATGAGCGTGCATTTTAGAAGCAGTGATTTAAAAAAAAAAAAAAAAAAAAAATGCTGCCTCAACGGATGAACTTCAATTATAAAAAGCTGTATCTATTCTTAGATGTTTGTTTTGTACAGAAGTCTCTCTGATGTAACATGTTAGCCTTTGGTTATCACTTCTCAACCTCAAAGACTCTGCTGTGCTCTGTGGGTCAGTCTTATGATTACAACACATTTGTAAGCACAAATCTTCAGTCCCCCCATCCTCTCCCCAGTTCAGAGACGTGAACTATAAAACAGGCTTTTCTCTGCAGCTGGTTCATTCTCCTAAACCACTTCCATCTCAAAGGATTCACAGGAAAAGCATGTAATCTTACAGCCTGGCATAAGTTTAGAGGCAATTTTTATTTATTTTTTTATTTTCACATTTTTATATTTTTTCCTTTTTACTTCAAAGTCTACAATGGGTGCTACTCTGACTCTAAGGTAGGACTACTGCTTTTGTGTTGAGCTGTTATTTGCTAAGGTTTGATCTCTTGGTTGAAACTTTTTAGATTATATAGTGTGTTTTTTTTTTTTTTTTTTTTGGTGTGCAGCAATCTAACGACAGAGATGACAAAGTGTCGTGTGGAGTTGGTGTCGAAGGAATCGGAGCTGAAGCATCTGAGGAAAGACGTGTCGGTGAAGGCTTCTCAGATCAGCTGCTTGGAAGAGAGTCTGCAGCAATTAAAGGGTCGACTGGACGCCAAGACTGACACAGGTGAGATATAACAAGTTAACAAGTGATGGGGATGGTTTGATTTGCTAATGCAGCTTTAACAGATTTTGCAGATTGGACAGATTTATAGATTTTTAGCATTTGTGAACTTGGATGTGTTTAAAATTAATAGACGAATAACCTGTCCTAGTGAATGGTTGTCTCTGTGTATGTTTGGTTGTTTGTATGTCTGTCTGTAATTGTTGGCCCCAGTGTCGGAGGTGGGGGGAAAAAGAATAAATGAATATAGGGGAACACTTGATCAATGCTTATAATAAGAAAAAATCACTTTCTTTGAGCAAATGAGGAACATTTTTAACATAAATAAAAAACTAATGAAGAAATCTGTACTTTAATTTCATTGCTGAGAGTTGATTGGATTCATAGCCTTAAAGACAATTTTTATTTTATTTTATTTATTTTTCTTAAGCCCATTTTTCTAATCAGTTTGAACTATATGATATCCATCACTAGCGCTACATTTATACAAAAATAAAGCTAACATTGACCTTAGTATTGGCTTAATCTTACATCAAAAGTCTTGTCTCCCTCTAGTGGTGGACCTGGAGGAGAAGCTGCACCGCTGCGAGGCAGACAGACTCAACTGCAGTGAGCGAGTGCAGGTTTTAGAGGAGCAGCTTCAGACAGTGAGGAGTGAGCTGACAGACACTCTGCAGCAGCTACAGCAGCTCCAGGACGTCCTGCAAAAAACACAAACCATCGCAGATGAACGACAGGCCTCTGTGGAAGAACTAACCATCCAGCTTAGGTGAGGGTTAGCAACTGTGCAAAAGGACAATGGGGGGAGAGACATTGCCGAGGGCTGTAAACTTTGTTTAGAACAGATAATAAAAACTACTATAGAACACACTTCAGGATTTCCACAAATCCTGGAATACAGTTGTTCATTTTGGTTGTGAAATGTGTCCTGTATTGTCATGAACATTGCAATTTACAATTTAGATGTTCTGCTTAAAAAAAAACATACTTGGACCCACAGGAACAAAACACTTAACCCTTGCAATTCCACACCTTGCACAGCCTCCTTTCTACAACATGTAAGCCCTTATAGTTGCCCTGAAGGGACTTGTCTGTGTGAAAAAGGTTCCAAGATTGACAAATGCAAAGAGTTACTTTGAGCTTTTTTTCCAGTATTTCATGGAGAACAGTGGCCTATTCTACCCTGTAAATCAAAGAGTAGCGTCTGTTTTACTCTCAATTCTGACAAAGTATGCAGATTTCTCAAACAGTTTATTTGTTGACAAAGTTTTATAGTTAAATTTCAGGGTGGTTTTAAATATGTAGTAAGTACAACATTCACACTACTACCACAGCAAAGTGCAATAACTACAGTTCACTGTGTCTTTTAACTGACAATTTACAAGGTGTATCTTATTTTTCTGAACCTGGACTACAAAACATGTTTTTAAGGACGGCTATACGTTAAGAGTTGTAGCTCCAGTTTTATGTGGTCCTATCCTTTAAAATATATGCGTCTGCTACACAATTGGTGGGACTTTAAAACTTTAAGGTATTTTCCTTAGTTTCACTGTTGCTGCAGATGACCCTGCCTTTAAAGGGCATGTTGCCTCAAACAAGTACAGCCAAATCCATCTCTGTACATGCCGCAAACCGCACAACCTTTGTGTTGCTTCTATATGTGACATATAAAAGGGGATGGGATTCCAGAAAATGAATTCTGTCAGGGTCAGTAGACCCCTGCAACCACCACAATGTCACATGGCACTTTTCATAGTCACTCAAATCTGGGCATTTTGTAATTTTTGTTTCCTAGACATCCTCACTTGTTCTTAATAAACCCCACCCTGTTAATGTTATTGTATTGTAATAAAAGGTAATATTGACATTGATGGTAAATGTACACCAAGCACCAAAACATTTTCCCAGCTAAAGAAACCTTTTGAAACTGGTGCCAATATTAAAGCTGCACATAAAACGGGCAGAAATCCTGGACGTCCCAGCCCTGAGGTCGATTTAAAAATAAACCGCTGCAAACATGACTCACCATGTTTCCTGCCAAAAAGGCAATAGAGTTCAAAGCCAAGACTGATGTTATTTCTTCAAGTCCCAAGTGTATGTTTTCTTTGAAAGAGTTCTTAAATAAAAAGCTGACATGCAAGTGTGCCATGGGTAATTAAAATTATTATGAATGTTGACTTTGATGGGTAACACATCTTCAAATGAGACCAAAGGCATGACAAGTTACACAATAGACTTAAATTTACTTTTAAAGTCATCCCACTATAAATTGTATAAAGATAAAGTAATGATTTTGAATACAGAGTATGAAATAGTGTAACTGACAAAGTGTGTGTCCGTGTCCGTCCGTGTGTGTCCACAGTGACTGCCAGAGGGAGCTGGAGGAAAGAACTCACGAGGTCCTGGACATGGACACTGCCTTGAAGGAAAGACAGGGGGAGCTTCAGCAAAGGGCAGCACTGGTATGGGACCAAACAAACAAAGAAAAACCTATCCACTTATTAAGACGCTTTATTTATTTTTTTCCTAAGTTAAAGCAGACGTATATAACTTGACTGTCAGTCATGACAATAGTGGAAATAACTAATTTGGGTGTTGCTTCTAGTTGGGCCAGCTGGACGTGGCCATCCGTGAGCACAAACTGGAAATGCAGAGGAAGGTGGAGTCCTTGCAGCAGAGCCTAGAGGCCACAGAGCGGCAGCTGAGGGACGCACAGAGGGATCTGGTCGACAAAAACAACCAGGTCAGGACCAGCAACTCAAAATATGTCAATGACTACATACAGTATTGTTCAAAATAATAGCAGTACAATGTGACTAACCAGAATAATCCTGGTTTTTAGTATATTTCTTATTACTAAATGGCAAACAAGTTACCTGTAGGTGCAGTAGATTCTCAGAAAACAAACAAGACCCAGCATTCATGATATGCTTGTCTTAAGGCTGTCCAAATGCAAATTAGTTGAAAGGGGCGAGTTGAAAAAAAATAGCAGTGTGGCATTCAATCACTGAGGTCATCAATTTTGTGAGATGACCCCCAAACTCTGAATTCAAGCCACAGTACACAGTGAAGACAAAGAAGTAAGCATCATGATATAGGCATGTTTCTCCTACTATGGTGTTGGGCCGATTTATCACATACCAGGGCACATGGATCAGTTTGCATTTGTCAAAATACCTGAAGTGGTCATGTTGCCTTATGCTGAAGAGGACATGGCCTTGAAATCTTTGTTTCAACAAGACAATGACCCAAAACACACAGTAAACACGCAGAGTGGTTAGCACTTTTGCCCCAAAGGTGTGTGTGTGTGTGTGTGTGTGTGTGTGTGTGTGTGTGTGTGTGTGTGTGTGTGTGTGTGTGTGTGTGTGTGTGTGTGTGTGTGTGTGTGTGTGTGTGTGTGTGTGTGTGTGTGTGTGTGTGTGTGTGTGTGTGTGTACCTCTTTAGGCGGCTGGCCAAGGCTTGGAGCCTTTATTTATTTATTTACATTTTTGTGAGGATAAATCCCTTGAGATGAATCATCTCGTTTTCGAGGGGGTCCTCTGTTTGAACAGGGAACTGCAGACAGCAGTGCCATTATACAGTATACAACATAAAAATTAACATTTCAAATAAAATTAACTTACACAAATGTTCACACTTTCATCACACACAACACTACACTCACAAGCTCTCATTATCTTCCTCCATCAAAATTTAGTTACAAAAATAAGAGTAAATATAATAAACATTATTTTACAAATAATCAAAAGCAAAGACAAACATTTTGCAAATGAGATAGAAGAGCAATTCGGAATATCTGAAAAGAAGTTATGGATCGGATAGAGGCAGGAAGTCTATTCCAATCATTGGGGGCCTTAAATTGAAAAGCAAATTTCCCCAAGTTCTTTTTTGACTCTAGGCACTGTAAAAAAAGGATATTCTGTGTGGCGTAAATTATATGAAGAGCTAAAAGGTACAAGATACTGTTTAAGATACATGGGGTAACAAAAATTAATACTTTTAAAAATGAATTGGAGCCAGTGATATTGTCTTCGGGTTGAAGGTTTGAGCCAGGACAGCTGTTCATACATTTCACAGTGATGTGTTCTAAAAGGACAACGGAGAATGAAGCGGCATAAACTGTTGTAGACAACATCAAGTGAGTGAAGGCAGGAGGCTGTAGAGTTTTGAGATGCAATGTCTGCATAATCTAAGATGGGAAGTAATAACTGAGAAACTATTCTCTTCCTAACATGAAAATTAAAACAACTAATTGACTGATATAAGATTTTTATCCTGTAATTGAGTTTGTTTGTGATTGAATGCACATGTGTTTTAAATGAAAGATCAGAGTCAATCCAGACTCCGAGGTATTTAAATGTCTCATCAGACTCAAGGGGGGACTTATCTAAGAAGCTCAGGTTTAGGTTAGTGCTAGAAACTGATTTAAATTTTCTCTGAAGCAGCATGGAGTATGATCTGGTTTTGTTGATGATTAGTTTGTTGAACAGTAACCACCGCTGCACGGAGTTAAAGTCCTGTTGAAGGGAATTATTGATGTCAAAGATGTCGCGTTTAGAGCAGTAGATTACAGTGTCATCTGCGTATAAAAATGCGATGAAAATTACAGTCAGAGCAGCAAAGTGGGAGATCATTAATGAAAATTGAAAATAATAATGGTCCTAAAGAAGAACCTTGAGGAATGCCTCTGTCTATGATTGTAAAGTTTGACTGACTGCCTCTATAGGACACACATTGACGACGATGGTGGAAATAAGAATTAAACCAAAGAAGAGCTGATCTAGAAAGACCAATATAATATAGTTTGTCAAGGAGCAGGTAGTGATCAACAAGGTCAAAGGCTTTAGTTAAATCTATGAAGATAGCTCCAGTACTTTTATTAATGTCCCAATTAGAAAAAATGTCACTGGTAAATTTCAAAAGTGCTGTTGAGGTTGAGAAGTATTTTCTGAATCCTGATTGGAATTGAGATAAGAGATTATAGCATGAAAGATAATCGTTGATTAAAAATAATTTTCTCAAAGCATTTCACAACACAATTAATTATTGATATTGGTCGATAGTTGTTCAAATTTTGAGTGTCACCTCCTTTGTGTAGAGGAATTACTTTTGTGCATTTCCATTCCTGAGGCACTTCACAAGTAACTAAAGACGTATTAAAAAGTTCTGCCAATGGAAATGATAGAACATGTGAAGCCATTTTAATAAACTTACCCTCAATGCCATCAGGTCCAGGACCACTACTGGAGGAGAGCTTATTAATGACCTGCTGAACTTCAGCCGAGCTGACTGGTTTAAAGCAGAACATGTTATTGGAAGGCTGAACATTTGAGAATAAGTCAGGGTGTAATAACGGGAGCTGAACCTGAGGTGTTTGGGAGAAATGCAAACTAAAGGCATTAGAAATCACAACAGTGTCATTGGTAAGATCGTTATTGATATTCATATTTATAGTGGGGCTTTCTGATTTACGTAGTAATGTGTCCATTTGTTTCCAAAATTTTTTGGGATTATTGAAATCATTTGATAAACTATTCCTGTAATAATTAGCCTTTGCATTTCTTGTTTTTGTAGTGCAATAGTTCCTTAACCGTTTGTATTTATTCCAATCATCAGCAAGCTTTGTCTGTCTGCACCTGTCCCAGGCCCTTTCACCTTGATAGTAGACCAGGGGGCGTGTTTATCCAAAACTCTCAAGAACTCAGAATAAAAGAGGTCCCATGCTAGGTCAATAGATGGAATTAGCCCTAGCCTATACCAATTTATCTGCTGCAGATCATAATTGAATAGTTCACAATTACAATTTTTAGTATCCCTTACCTTGATATATTTAGGCGGGAGTCGTGGTGTAGAGATTTTCCAAATACAGTAAATAATAGTGATCATTTACATTTACATTTATTCATTTAGCTGACGCTTTTATCCAAAGCGACTTACATTGTTCTACAGTAATTACCAGTGTTACAGTCACTGGAGGCAAGGTGGGTTAAGTGTCTTGCCCAAGGACACAACGACAGTATGAACTGTGGGGAGAGTGGGAATCGAACCAACTACCTTCGGGTTGAAAGACGACTGCTCTACCCACTGAGCTACTGCCGCCCATGATCACTAAAACGATCTGAAAGCACTCCAGATTTAATTATTCTATTAGGATGGGTAACTAGAATCCAGTCCAGTAGAGTTTTAGTATTTTGATTGACTCTAGTAGGATCTTTAATGAGTTGAGTCAGATTAACACCATTGAACATATTACGTTCAGTTAGAGAAGAAGGCTCATTCCAATTTATATTAAAGTCCCCCATCAAGATAATTTCTTTAGAGCTTCCTAATGAAGAGAGAGTAGATATAATATTTTTTACAGAATCTAACTTAGGAGCTGAAGGTAGTCTATAGATATTTCCAATAATCATTTGTTTATTTTCATGAAGAGTAACTTTCACAAACAAGCCCTCAAAGTGTATTGGTTTCTCATTTGGAGTGATTACTTGAGATTTAAGACTTGAAGATACATAAGTGGCAACACCGCCTCCTCTGGAACCTCTATCAGTTCTATATAGAACTGCTATATTCTCAGTGAGCCATGTTTCAGATAATGTAATTATTTTAGGGTTATTATAAACAAGCCAGGCTCTCAGTAAATCAATTTTGGGAAATAGACTTCTAATGTTAACATGAATAGCTTTAAGACCTTTACCCATTTAGAATTTAAAGGAAAATAGTTGAAACAATTGATTCGGGAGTGACGGGTATGAGAGCACACAGCATTCAAACACACAATTACACCAAACACACCCACATCCACACAACCACAAAATACAAAAGAAAAAAACAAGTTTCAGACAAATCATACTATTAACAACAAACCAAATCTCAGTCTGCAGTAGTTGACAAATTAAGTATTTAATAGCCTAAAGTAAATATTTCATTTTTCTGGTTCAGTTAATTCCAGTTATTGCATATCACAAAGTTAAGTAAAAAAATTAATTTCAGTCGGTCAAAAGACTGCGACCATACGTCACGTAACGTTACGGTACGCATGTGGACTGGTGAAAACAGTTTACGGCAAACAGCACCGCAAAACAAAAGTAGATATGCAACTTTCCAAATACTGCAGAAAATCCATTATGTGAGGTTCAAAATATCAAAGACAGTTCCTCTTACGGAGACTTCATGTCAATGTCGCTGACAAACACCTGAGCTTCCTCGGGGGAACGACACAGCAGAGTTTTACCGTCAGCATGGATCCTTAGGACTGCAGGGTACAGCAGCGCGTAGCGGATGTCCAGCTCACGCAGCCTTTTCTTTACCGGCTCAAACTTTCTGCGTTTTAGCATTAGCTCCGGACTAAAGTCGGGGTAGATGTGGATCTTTGTATCATTGTACATTAGTTCCTTCTTCTCATGGGCAAGGCGGAGAATCTTCACCTTGTCCATAAAGTGAAGTAACTTAACCAGAATTGGCCTGGGACCAGCCTTGGGATTGTACTTGGATAAACTTGGAGTGCGGTGGGCCTTTTGCATAAGCAAGTGGAGCAGAGAAATTATCCTTACCAAGAAGTAACGGAATTAGCATGCCAATAAAGCCGACCACATCCCGGCCCTCAGCACCCTCGGGGACACGAAGGAATCGTAGGTTTAAGGCCCGGTTCCGATTTTCGGCATCCTCCACCTTTTCCATCAGGTAAGAATTGTGCTTTTCCAGTGTTTGGTTTGAGCTAACCCTAAACTCGAGGTCACCCACTTGATCGCCAAGCTTTTTAAGAGAAACGTTCAACGAGTCAACGGATTGTTGCAAATTGTCCAATTTGGAGTCAAAGTGAGAGGTCATCTCAAGCTTGAGCTGCTGTAGCGCATCCAGTATTGCATTGTTAGAAGATGCCTTCTCCATGACTGAATGCACGTGAGCGTATACAATAAACTTTCAGATCAGTATCTCAGATTTCAAAAAAAGGTTTTCAATTTAACTTAAGGGTTTAAGTATCCAGATGAAGTTCAAGTATGCATAAAGGCTTAGATTAGTACATGCCGGCAGACAGAGATTGGAGGAGCTCACGCAGGCACAGCTACCTTGTCAGCCATCTTTTTCTGAAAAGTGCCTTTGTTTGGCAGTTTCAAGTGCTTCAGGTATTGGCATCTGGTTGTACCTATTGGGTACTTGTTTTCTCATTGCACCTTTCTTGGCCTCTGTCATTTGGCTCACTTCTCTTTGTGCCTTCTTGATTTTAGCCTCCAGCCTTTGTTTCCATGGTGGATACTGTTTCTTATGGTTGCTCTTATAGCCAAGCATCTCGAGGATCACTGCTGCTGAGGTGTATATCAGCTCATTGGTTTCAGTGATGGTTGCGGTAGGGATCGCACTCAATGCTGCATTCACATCTTCTAGGAGACTTTCTGATGGTACTTCACTTAGCCGTTGTAGTTGGCGTCGGGGTTGCCTTTCATTCATTCTCGCCATGATCTTGTCTTTCAGGTCAGTCGCTGCCTCGTTCAGCGTTATTGCACTTGTTGGGGCTTCGTACCCAATCTCTGGTTGGGGAGCCCCTGTTGGCTCCCCTCTGACCTCTCGTCCTGGCTCCCCATTGCCGTAGCATTTGTGTTGTATCTCATCAATCTCAAGTTGTGATAGTGATAGTAGTGATGCCGCTTGTGGATGTTGGAACACTATATATAGATAGATAGATGCAACAGGGGTTAAATCTCAGTTTAAAAGGAAACTAAATTGAGCTTAATTTCAACTTGTTTGCAATAAAATTGAAATGTAACTTATATGTTTTCAACTGGTTTCAAATTTAAATTAAAATGGTGCAACAGGGCCTTAAATCATTAATTTCAGACCATTTTGCTGAACAAATGTTCAATCTGTGTGTTCAGGAGTCCAGTCAGCTGCTTGTTCATCAGCAGAGACTAGAGGCCGCCCTCCATGAATCTAAAGAAACTCTGCGGCGCTGTGAGGCTCTGAGCAGCGAGCTGGATGTCATCAGGCTGCAGAAGAAGGACAAGGTCTAACATTGTTTCAAACTTTTACAGAGATGGTTTTAAATAATGTCAGGATGTATTTACTTGGACCAATCTGACATTTTGTTTGCAGGAGGAGGAGCTGTGTCGGGTGGAGGAGGAGCTGGCCTTGAAGGAGGCTTACTGGCTCCAAACCGAGGCCAGATTTAAGGAAAGTGTGGCGTGTTTGGAGCAAGAGCTGGAGTTGGAGAGAGAGCAGCACAGCAAAGAGGTGCAATACATAATAATAGTTACAGTTGTTATAAGAGTCACACACCCATACTCCTTTTTATGTCAGGGCTTTAAATTAACTTTCCTCTTGTTCCAAGTGTTCCGGTCTGTTACTTTGGCCACATCAGCAGATTTCACTGAAAGGCATTATCATAACTTCAAAGAAGTTTATTTCCTGGGTCATGAGCCAGTTCAGAATGTTGAAGAGGTTGTGACAGTCCAAATCGAGTCTTATAGCAAGTCCAAACTCATTAATAGCTTGTCTAAAAATAGTAATTAAAGAAGCTGTTCTGTGAATGTGTTTTAACTCTTTAATGAGGTTGGACTTGGTCTAAGACTAGATTTAGACTGTTCCCTGAGATCTTAAACAGTTGGTTGTACACTGGTCTTGCTCGTGACTCGGCCTCGGACATGACTTGATCTCACTCAGTGTGGTCATGACTACACAGCAGCAAGAAGTAAATATTTGTAAAACGTAAAGGTATTGAAATTAAAACTGAATTCTCTGTCCCTAATTTGCATTTTGGCCATTTTTCAGAGAATATGAATATAACACAAACAGCTTTTTTAGTTTGTGGTTGGTGAAGTCAATTATTGTGAAACAATTGTGTACTCTTTTTAAATCATAATGACAGAAACAGAAATTACCCAAATGACCCTGATCAAAAGTTTACATTTCCTGGTGATTTTTGTCCTGATAACATACACACAAGTTGACACAAACAGGTTTGAATGGCTACTAAATGTATTCTCACCTGTGATCTGTTTGTCTGTAATCAGTTTGTGTTTAAAAGGTCAGTGAGTTTCTTGGCTCCTGACAGACCCTTGCATATTTCATCCAGTGCTGCACTGATGTTTCTGTATTCTGAGTAATGGGAAAAGAATTGTCAAAGGATCAGCAGGAAAAAGTAATTGAACTGTATAAAACAGGAAAGAGATACAGAGATCTTATCCATGGAATTGAGAATACCAATCAGCAGTGTTTAAACTATAATAAAGAAGTGGAAAATGAGGGATTCTGTTGAAACCAAATCAAAGTCAAGGCCTTCCAACACCAAAGTTTCAACAACAACTAGGAAAACAGCCAGGAAAATTCTTCAGGATGCAAAAAAGAAAACCCCACAAATAACAGCTGAAATATTTCAGCTAAATTACAGGATTCTAAATAATAATAAGCCATTACTAGGCAAATGCCAGAAAGCATCTTGTTTACAATATGCTAAACAGCACAGAGACAAGCCTCAAAACTTCTGGAACAAAGTAATTTGGCGTGATGAGACTAAAATTGAACTTTTTGGTCACAACCATAAACGTTACATTTGGAGAGGAGTCAACAAGGCCTATGATGAAAGGTACACCATTCCAGCTGTAAAACATGGAGGTGGATTGCTGATGTTTTAGGGATGTGTGAGCTACAAAGACACAGGAAAAGATAAATTTGGTATGATATCAGAAAATACTGGAGGAAAATCTGCACTAATCAGCCCCAAGAATCTACAGGAACTGGAGGCTTTCTGCCAAGAAAAATGGGCATATTTACCATCTGAGAAAATGCAGAGCCTCATCCACAACGACCACAAAAGACTTCAAGCTGTCATTTATGGTAAAGGTAGCAATACACGGGAAACTTTTGATCAGGGTCTTTTGGGTAGTTTCTGTTGACATTAATTTAAAAAAATGGTAAACAAAGTTGTTTTACGATAAATCGCATCACACAACTACTAACTATATAAGTGAAAAAAAAGTTTTTGTTTTATCATGTATATTCTCTGAAAAATGGCCAAACAATCACAAATTCTGCCAGGGTATGTAAACTTATGAACACAACTGTATTAACTCCTGATAGAGAAGAATGGCAAAATTGATTTCAGTAACTTGATCTGATAATAGTTTGTCATTTATATACAACTCCATTCGGAGTACAAAGCACACACATGCAGTCATTCAATTGAAATTTGCTAAATCATGTTGTTTTACAAAGAATAAAATCCAACTCATCTTTCCTTTTCCCCTCAGCTGGAGTCGCTGCAGCAGACAAGGGGCCAGCTTCTTAAAGTCTCTGAGCAGATTTCATCCACCATGCGCTCATCCCAAGAACAACTCGGCACTAAACTTCAGCTCTGCCAGGACCAGCTGGACCAAACCAAGGCCCAGCTGGACCAGGCCAGGACCGAACTCAACCAGACTCGAGCAGAACTGGACCACAGCCGGAGCCAAGCTGCATGTTTCAGGACGCAGCTGGACCAGAGTCAGACTCGGATGCTTCAGAGCCAAGTGGAACTGGAGCAGAGTCGAGCCCTTTATAAACAAATCCAAGCCCAGAACGGTCAGCTCCAAGTGCAGATTGAGCAGCTGACAGCTCGGTTAAACCTGAGCCGAGTCCAGGCCGCGCAGCTTCAGCAGCATCTCGATGCCTCACATGAATCAATGGAGTCATCCCAAGAGTCTCTGCTCGTTAAGGTACTGGGGAAAGCCTTGTGCTGCATCAATGTCCACGCAATGCCAGTGTTTTTACCAATAGAGTCTTGACTAAGAGGACCTTTCGAAACTGAAACTTAAGTGAAGACATTACAGCTACAGCCTTGGTGCTGAATAAAGACTTCTATCTCTCACAGGGTGTGCTGACCTAAACAGAAATACAGGCCCAGTTGAGGTTAAGGACACTTTACAGTTAAAGAAGTTTAAGAAAATCTAAAATTCCCCAATTGTTAGTTTGTATTGTGCTTGTTGAAAGCAGAGGAGAAGCAAACCCACTTTGGGAGTTCTGGGACTAACTGGGCAGGCTAGTCCTGTTGGCTTCATTAAACCAGCACATACTGGGACTGTTTGCAGCTTAGTAGGAATAGACAGGGGTGAGAATCGGCCATGGTTCTCATTCACAAAAGGGTTGCTTGCCTAGTTTGCAGCCAAGTGTGAATCATCATGGTTCTCAGTCAGAAAAGGGTGGCCTGTTCCCTTCAGGTTACAGGAGAGATGCTGCCTCAAGTGGAGGAGTTCAAGTATCTTGGGGTCTTGAGGGAAGAATGGAGCGGGAGATTGACAGACGGATCGGTGCATCTTCTCAATTTACTGGTCGATCTACGTTCCTACTCTCGCCTATGGTCACGAGCTTTGGGTCATGACCAAACGGACAAGATCTCGGAAACAAGTGGCCGAAATGAGTTTTCGCCGCAGGGTGGTTGAGCGCTCTGTTAGATATAGGGTGAGGAGCTCGGTCACTCATCGAGAGGAGCCAGCTGAGGTGACTCGGGCATCTGTTTCGTAATTCTCCTGGACGCTACCCTGGGGAGGTGTTCAGGGCATGTCCTACTAGGAGCAGGCCCCCGGGTAAGACCTTGGAAACTCTGGAGGGACTGTTTCTCATCTTGCCTGGGAATATATTTATATTTATGTGGGGAATGTCTCGGTTTTCCCCGGAAGAGCTGGAGAAAGTGTCTGGGGAGCCAGAAGTCTGAGCATCTCTGTTTGGACTGCTGCCCCCACGACCCGGCCCCGAATAAGCGTAAGATGGATGGCTGGCTTGCCCTTCAGGTTAAAGAAGAGATCGGGAAGAACTTTTAGGTAACTCTGCTGCCTCTCTACATTGAGGAGCCAACTGGAGGCCTCCATGGGGATGTTCTGGCATGTCCCACAGGGAGTAGGGTGTCCAGGACACACTGGAAGGGCTATGTTTCTAAGCCAGCCTAATAATATGAAGAAGTCTTTTGGGTGTGGGAATTTTGGGTTTCCTGGCTTGCACTGCTGTCCCTCTGACCCAGCCCCAAATAAGCTCTTTATTTATTGTAATGTCCAAGGAATCGGTGGACTCTGTGGATAATAAACCTGAATCTGTTTTGAAACTCAGTTTGTCTAGGGCACAGGCAAAATGATACTAATTAACCTCAGTTTTTGCTACATTGACAAAAGTCTTTGACTTAATTGCAAAACAAATATTTGAAGTGTGCACAGGGGCAGAGCTTTGATTTTTGTCAACAGCCTGTCTGTGTGATGTCTTTATGTCCATCTGAGATGGGCTCCTGTCGCTGCAGCCCCTAAAGTATTAGTGTTGGTTAAATTAATACATTTTTGCAGGAGGAATTTGTTACATTGGCTTTTAAGTTTAACAAGAATAGTCTCATAGATAATTCCGAACTGTTGATCTCACTCTGTTTTGTTTTTGTTGCAGGAATCTGAAGTGACTCGACTCCAGTCTAAAATCTCCAGTTTGGAACGAGCCGCCGATCGCCAACAGCTCTCCCTCAAACTCCCCCGTTCTCCAGATCCTCCCTCACTCTCCCACTCCCCTCACTCTTCCCCGAAAAGACCCCAACTCACCAGCCAATCCCCCACACAGACTCACTACGCCCAGATCCCTTACGCTCAGCCCAGTGAGGACCAGAAGGTTCATGACTGGTTACAGAGCGGCACAAACGACTCCTCTCTGGATTTGTCAATGAGTTTGAAGGCAACGCTGAAGGAGGCGCTGAAAGAGCAGCCGTGGGCGTCCCGTTTGTCTATATCCTCGTTCCCGGGGACGGTGGACCACAGCTGGCAGGGGTTGACCTCTGCAGACGCCACTCAAACCTCGGATCTCTCCTTCAACCCACTGACGTATATGGTGGAGAAACAAGACGAGACTAAACACAACACTACACAGAGACTGG
Organism: Neodontobutis hainanensis; assembly: GCA_024349245.1. Taxonomy (NCBI): domain Eukaryota; kingdom Metazoa; phylum Chordata; class Actinopteri; order Gobiiformes; family Odontobutidae; genus Neodontobutis; species Neodontobutis hainanensis. Next base: position 151,255 of record JALDNG010000218.1, read on the forward strand.
AGCGGGACGAGGAGCGGGGCTGTGATTCAAGGAGGGAGTCAATGGGAACGCTGGTCGCTCCAGACGAGGATGATTCAATGGACAATGTGAGCACACTGACTGGGATGCTGAGGTTTGTGAACCAGACGTTGGCCATGCAGGACGACCTTTCGCTGTGGAGCTCCAAGACGTGACACTCCCCGGCGACAACAAGGTATCTGAAAAATATTTTAAGTCCTCCAAAATGGTAAAATAGCTTCAATGTTGTCACAATTCTCTTAAGTGCATTGTGTAAAATGTAGTATAAATATTAACTGAATGGAACACATCAGTCAAATCTATGCTTGAACAGTAATATTATCATCTTTGTCTGTCTTGGAAGAACAGCCACATTAAGATCCATAGAATCCAGTAGAAGAAGCCATTGTAGTTCCATTACTTCCTCTTCCTGTTTCTACAGGAGCCCAGAGATGACAAACTGAGCACTGCTGGGGGAGAAGCACACTCCTGTTTCTATTTAAGCACATATTCTTGGATGAGAGTTGGGGCATTTATGGACTTAACTGATTTAGTTTAAATTTCATTCAAGTGAAATCAAATGAGGCCAGGGGGCTTGTTCAGTAATAGCAGCTTGTCCCTGCAGGCCTTCAATAGCTTTCACATGCTTCCAAAAAGGAAGTATGTGAAGAATTACAAAATGCTCTGGTATGACGAGATGTTGCCAAAAACAGAGCCTTTTATACTATCAAATCACCATGACTATTATTTCAGGGACATTATTTATCTACAGTTGTAGTCTTGGTTGGTCTGGATGTCTGAGACAAGACCAAGTAAATATGAGTTGGAGACTAAAGCGGGACCATTAAAATAATTTTAAGACCAGACTTGTAATGTAGACCTGGGCTTGAGTGCTAAACTTCTACACAAACCACCTTAAGTTGACCCCAACTTAAGGTGGGGTAGACAAGTTTAATTTGTCTGAACAAGATAAACTTGTTTAGAAAAAGTTTATCTTGACCCACATCTAAACAGAACAACAAAGAATTGCCAGTTCAAACATGAAAGAAATGTGTTTGAGGATTCCAGCAAGTTTACATCAAACTTTCAAGTAATTGTGTAATTTGTAACTCGTCCCAAAAACACATTTTCACTAGCAATGCCTGGTGCAATTATCTTAGAACAACATAAAAACATCCATGTGTAAAGACTACAGTAGAGGGTTTCTTAAAGCCTGACAAAATGTGAGACAAAATACCCAAAGTGTAAGAATCACCATAGTAAAAAAAATGTACGTGTGCTGTAACAGATACTAGACCTAACAACTTTTTTTTTCTTTACAGGATTGCTGTTCCACTGATCCATTTCACCACACAAGGGAGACAAAGCTGCACAAGACTTTACCAAAGACAGCTGCATCTAGTGCTTATTTCTGTTTAACATTTCACTCATTATCATTCAGTCCAGTAGCTGTTAATATAAATTATCTAAACGTAGAAGTTGTATGTTTTAATATATATTTTTATATAAACAAAATAAAGCTTTTTCCATCTAGTACACATCTTCATTGAGTCAGTTTTTGTGAGATTTAGTTTTTCTGTTTGAATGTTTCCATGTTGTCTGTAGCTGGTGTTTCCAGGACAGCTGTGCCTCTCCAGATGAAGAATGTGTGGCCAAAGCCCGTGGTAAACAAGGTCACGCTGGATCTAAACAAACCCAAGCTGGTTAAAAGAGAGGGGCTACAGTGCTTTTCAAAGACTCATCATTCAGCTTTAAAAGTCTGACATTTTCATAAAAACTGATGGAATTTTGGTGCATTTTGGACCTTTTGCTGGGCATGGGGGTAATTTTTTAGAGAATATGAATGATAACACAAACCTTTTTTCACTCATAGTTGGTGGTTGGGTGAAGCCATTTATTGTCAAACAATTGTGTTTACTCTTTTTTAAATCATAATGACAACAGAAACTACCTAAATGACCCTGATCAAAAGTTAACATTCCCTGGGGACTTTGTTCTGATAACATGCACAAGTGACACAAACAGGTTTGAATGGCTACTAAAGGTAACCCTCCCCACCTGTGATCTGTTTGTTTGTACTCGGTATGTGTTTATAAAAGGTCAGTAAGTTTCTGGGCTCCTGACAGACCCTTACATTTTTCATCCAGTGCTGCACTGACATGTCTGTATTATGTGTCATGGGGAAAAGCAAAAGAATTGTTCTGTGGGAAAAAGGTAATTGACCTGTATAAAACAGGAAATCGATATAAATAGATATCCAGGGAATTGAGAATACCAATCAGCAGTGTTCAAACTTAAGAAGTGGAAAATGAAAAGGTCAGGTAGACCAACACAGGTTTTACCCACAACTGCCAGGAAAATTGTTCAGGTTGCAAAGAAACACCCACAAATAACTTCAGCTGAAATACAGGACTCTCTGAAGGGAAAAAAAATGTTTTCAAGATGTACAAGGAGTACATAATGAGAGCAAATTTGGCCAATGTTCCAACATGACTGATCCAAAGCCAAGGGCCAAATCAACCTGTCATTGGCTACAGCAGTTCATGCAAGACAGCCCAAGAATTCTTCAGGAACTGGAGGCTTTTTTCCAAAAAGAATGGGCAGATTTACCCTCTGAGAAAATAAAGAGCCTCATCCACAACAACCACAAAAGACTTAAAGCTGTCATTGAAGTTAAAGAACTGGGGTGTGTAAACTTTTCATCAGTCATTTGGGTAGTTTATGTTGGCATTATGACATAAAAAGAGTAAACACAATTGTTTGACAATAAATGGCTTCACCCAACCACTGACTGAGTTAAAGAACTATATTTGTGTTATCATTCATGTTCTCTGAAAAATGGCCAAAAATCCCAAATTCTGCCAGGGTATATAAAGTTATGAGCACAACTGTTTTTGGCCATTTAAATATAAGACTGGACAGTCTACAGTAAATACAAAACATCCACTAAACTAACCACAAACAAACGTACAAGCAGTGAGCAGGAGAAAATAAGGTAAAGCACATTGATATAATTTGATTTCATCTTATTTTAATGACAATATAGTTGGTTGAAACTGCTCAAGTTAAAAAAAAGGTAAAGGGAGGGTTGTTTAAATAATGTTTGGCCTTGATTCTTTCTGTGTTTAGGGGAGTTTTGGAGCCAGTAAAATAAAACACCATGGCCAGCTAAAGGTCATATAAAATGCACCAGAATTCCAAGAATTACATCAGTTTTTATGAATATTTTCTGGTGCATCTGACGACATGCCCAAAACTGTTACTTTTGGTAAGTTTTGCACGGTTGGCTAATGTGAATTGTATTAATGCCCCCTTCCCCCACACCTTTGAAATGCTTGCTACGCCCCTGGTGGAGGGGGAGAGGAGGAAGCTGCAGTGCAGACACAGAGCGGCCACAGAAGCTGAGCGAAGACTACAGAAAAAGCGTGGGTGTTGAAGCCTCTCACTGGTGCGACGGCCATGTTAATGTCAGTGCTGTGTGGCAGGACAGGGGGAAATGCAGTGTTGCCAGTTAAAGTACTGTATGTCAAAAAGGAAAAAGTGTGGTTCTTTTATTTACAGCAATAAGTTGTAAAAATTTGATATAACAAATACATTTTTTCTGCCAAAAAAAAGCAAAATGAATCAGACTGCAACATTTTTACATTGTACAGAAAAACCTAAACAAAATAAGACCAAAGGCTTGCCGTTTTATGTTTTCCATTTGTTTTCCTCCACAGTGCTGATGGTCACATAACTTGCTTGAGTCCAGCTCTTTTTTTTGCAGGTCATTTGTTTAATTTGGTGTTGACTTTCAGTCTGAAAGAAGAGGCTGAAAATAACACATTTCCTTCCTGATTGAGACAGGCCAGTGCAAATTTACCACAGGCTCGTCTCTATTGGACAAGCGTCTTTGTGGGAGGGTTTTAAGACGGGGTTTCAGAACAAACCAGATGCTAAGGTTATGTTACCTAAGAATTTCCCTTGAGAAAAGTAAAGTATAAATATATATATATATGTTTATACATACATATATATATATATAAGTATAAACATATGACAGTTTTTGGCTGATTGTAGGCAGGCTGTGTGTGCTGTCAGTGAGTGGGTAGAGCTCATATCTATTTCTATCTATTTATGCGAGTGTCTAGGTGACACCAGTTAAAAGCTTCAAGATTAATTTTAGCGGGTCTGTAAACTTTCCCAGAGCTTACGGATATGGACTAACAGAGCAGAACCTGCACTGGTCTGAAGTGATGAGCTCCATTTAAAAGTTTGAGGAGCTGTGGAATTGGTCAGAAATGTACAGCGTGGCTTCACTGGCAGCCTGAATGTAGGCCCTGTGTCTGTAATATCAGCACAGGTTTTACAGTTGCCTGAAGCTGAAGATTTCTCAGAGCAGTTCCTGTTTGCTACACAATGTGGTTTTAGTGGTTTAGGCATCGCGTGCCATAAAGAGGCCTTAGTTCCCCAACAGTGTGTCCTCTTTCAGATGTTGGAACCGCTCTTATATACATTTACATTTACATTCATTTTGCAAAATTAGTTTTTGATATTTGCACAAACATGTTGGAATGTGGATTGACTATTTTTGAAAAATGAAGAAAGTTGCACCAGAGACTGTTTGTGATGATAAATGACACAAGGAACTAAAGTGCTCACTGTGCTTCTTGAATGTGTCAAACTTTTCAGTGTATCTATCCATTAATGTTATAAATGTCTAGAACAATCTCATATATATGTAATGATTTATTTGCTGAAACACTGTGCCTTTGCAGACCTTTTAATAAAACACAATGAAGAGATGACCTGGGTGACTGAGAACCTTCACAGACACAAATCTGTATTTGTATGTAAGAGAAAACGTGTACATTTTTTTTTTGCTGAGCATTTTACGTCCCTCTAAAACATACACATGGTCTTTCTAAATGTACTCATGCTCAAAAGAATTAGCTGCTGACACACAAATGGCCTGATGCACACAGATGTCAACAAAAAATATTTAAAATAATAATAATAATGATGATTAGAACAACAATAATAATGATAATACATTGTACTTACATTGTGTTTTTCTAGTTCCATCTCAAAGTTGCTTTAAACATCAACAAACAAAACAGCAAATTACTGGTTACTTTTCAAGCTGGGTCTTGTGAAGGTGGAGGAGGTGGAGGAGGTGGAGGAGTCAAGGATGTGTTTGGGGAGGAGAGAGTTCCAGAACACACACACACTTCTCATACAAATACTGAACATTTGAGTTTTCACTGAACACAATCCACTTGTGCAATCATTCGGACATGGCTTATTTTACAAAACAAACTATATTGTTTCTAGTTTATATCTTTAACCCAGGGGTGCCCAAACTTTTTGGCTCAGGGGCCATATTAACGTAAATGAATAATCATATGGGCCACCATAAATTTTACATGCCACCAATGGGGAGGGGGGGTTGCTTTTTTGTATCCTTTTATTTTGCTTTGTTTTACTATGCTTTCTGCTGCTAGGTAGATCTGATAACTGCCTGACCTGGATAAATGTAGGTTAAAAAAATAAATTGAATGCAAGTATTTTATGAAATTTGACTCAAACTCAAAGCTTTATTCAACAGAATCAACAAATAACATGTTTGCATTTATGCTAAGGGTGATACTGAGTTTAAATGAGCAAGATGTCACACAGGTGGGAGTTACTTAGTCTTTTTCTCACACTGTTCTTATTCATGTTCATAACTGAAAATGTCTTCTTGCACAAGTATGTCGAGTCAAATAAGCTCAACATTTTCTTAACAAATGTTCGAATCTCTTGGAACCGGGCCATATATTATTGATTTTATGACAGAGGCTTCGGGGCAGTGTAAATATGAATGCGGGCCGAATTTGGCCCATGGGCCAGACTTTGGGCATGTCTGCTATAACCAATCACTTCCCATTCTTACACTAAAGGGCTAAATATTTGCCTTTGTTTGCTTCTACATCCTAGTGTTGCAACTCTTAAAAAATTTTTTTATAAAAACATCTCTTTAATTGGTACATCCTTTTAGTTCTGTCGTTAAACGCAGACATTTCCTGAAAGATATTTTTTGCCATAGTGCCAACGGTTGTCCTCTTCTTTAACATCACAGTGAGCTTTCTAGTCACCTAAAGTTTAGAGTTTACCTTCTCATCTATTTTTAATACAGTCTAAAGGATGTCTTAAGGTGTTCTTTGTTCACAGAATATTCCTCAAAATATTAAAAGTTAGAGCAAAGTGTAATGTGTTGGAGCCTGCTCATTTAACCTGACAAGTGTGGTTGTGCATCATGTCTGCTTTTAAAATACATGAGGCACAAGTTGTTCAGCAGTTTTAGAGTTTCGATTCATCGGTGTGGCACACTTTTAGGTACATCGCGTGGTATTCAAAGTAAACCACAGCTGGCAGCGCTTATCACGGAAAGCACACAGTCTGGAGAATGAGCAGCTCTATAAAATGGTATTAAAGCTCTGGGCCTATGTTTGCTCATCGTGTCATCAGGATGTGTGGCTGTGGGGGAGGGAGGGGAGTGTCGTTCTGAGTATTTAGATTAAACTCCTGACAAACACTGTGGTTTTGTATCAGCTGCAAGTTGCAACACATTGAGAATAAAAACCAAAATGTGTCTCTGTTACAACAGAGAGACCGGCACTTAAACACCAAACAGCATTGTGTCTGAAAGAACTGAGAGGGTTAAAGATTAGCAGGTTACTTCTCCACATTCACTTTGAACATACATTTTGAACAAAACTTTCCTGCTATTAAAGTTTATAATTATTTATACTTGCAGATTTAAATGCTTTTCTATATTGTATGACAATTATTACTTTATTTTGCAACTAAACCTGTTCAAAACCTGTCTCTAACTTGGCTCTGTCGACATCAGTCATGGTCTGACCTTGACTCTGAGAAACAGCAGCATGAACTTTACTCAGTTTTGGTAATAGTTTTTTATCTTAAATTAAACTGGAAAATAGGAGGGACTAACCCATTCAAAGCTACAATAATAAATGATCTTTTAGACTCATCTCAGATAACTACCCTTAACTCTTGCTCATTAGTTTTTCTCTGACAACATCCACAGACTCAGACTGAACTGTAAAACTTCTACAGGTCAAGACATTGTCTAAAGCAGGGGTCTCAAACTCAAATTACTTGGGGCCGCAGGAGGCAGAGTCTGGGTGAGGCTGGGCCGGATCAGGTATTCCACAAAAAAAGCTTTGTTAAATCCTCTCAAACGTCATTACTAACAGTTCTTTAACTTCAATGGGTTCTTCTGAACCTGAGCTATCCTGAACTTAAATGGAATATTGAAGAACATGAATGAGCTGGCTGAGTGGCCCCATTGGATGTCCACCCCCCTCGGTGATATTGTCAACATAACATCAGCGTTAATTTGCTGATTTGTCATGATAACAAATCCGCATGGATAGTGGCGGTCAAATTGCCATCAACTTTCAAACAAATGAATTCATTTCAAATGATGGGAAAACTAAATACAACCCACATGATGCCAAATCCAATGCCAGTTACATTGAATTTGTCCAGCTCAAGGTCAAACATGCTCATTTCAAACACAGTAAAAAGCAGAAAGTTTATGACGGCTATGTGATGTTACACAGGCTCCTCCATAGTTGTTAAATGTTTCTCTGCAGGCATCAAGCCCAGCCAATGGCCCGCCCCCAGAAGCCATATACTCTACTTTGATGGTAGGTTGGTTCAGTTCCAGCTTGCACATAAAGGAACCTTCCACACACAACGTGGTAACGTGTCATTCATATAAAACTCGCAGGGCGCACTAACATTAAACTTTAATATCGTCCTGCGGGCCACAAAATATTGTCTTGCGGGCTGCAGTTGGCCCCCGGGCCGCAAGGTTAGACCCCTGGTCTAAAGAGTACACTGTGTGAGTCTCCAGTAAAAATGACTGAAATATAAAGTACATATAAAGTACTCAGTACTCAGAACCACTCACTCAATTTGTTCATAGTGTTCCTAGTGTTGATCTGAAATTTAACATGGGAAGTTTATATGAGTCCAATTTCTAACACCAACAGTGTTAATTTAACTCTGGAGATTTTACTGTGTATGGTGCATTTGGTGCATTCATGTTGGCCCTTAGAAACTGACAAAAAATTATAAAAAACATAATCAACATGGATGCTAAAACAAAACATGATACTGCAGAGGGAGTTTATAAAGTGTGTGTGTGTGTATATATACATACTTGTGTGTTATGTGATAAGTGAGTGCGAGTGTGCGTGCAAACGCCTTCTCGGATCAAGTTGGACCCAAAAAGGTGTTTGTGCACATTTATGACGTGAACACAAAGATATGTAAATAAAAGGGTTAGTTTTCAAATGGCCAGGAAATCGGCCATTTTGAATTTCTGAGTCAGCTCAAATCTCCAGCCAGTACTTTGTTTTTCTCGCCTCAGCCTAAGCATAATCTATTATTTTCAAAAGTTCAGACAGATCCCAGGAAAACCAGGTATTGTGGAGACCTCCTAACTCTAAATTACAAGGTGATGTAGCAGGCTCCAGCCAGAAGAAGATTCAAGCTGAGGTTATTTACCAGCAGTAGCTCAGTGGGTAGGGCAACCGTTCTTCGACCGGTGGGTGGGCGGTTGGAACCCTGCTCGAAACATCCCAAAACATCATAACATCTCCCCTGCATACTGTCATTGTGTCCTTGGGCAAGACACTTAACCTACCTTGCCTCCAGTGAAGTTCTGTAACACTGGTAAATAGCTTAAGTGCCTACTACAGTAGGTGGAAAAGTGCTATATAAAAATAAAGATTATTATTATTAAAGTTTACGCTTTAAAGCACAAAATGCAATCCTTCGAGTACATGTGTCCCCGAGGTCTCAAGGGAGGGATATAAGCTGTAATAAGCCAATAGCATAAGGCACATTGGAGATATTATTAACTAAGAGAAGCAAATAACAAATCTGATCGTGTAAACGTAGACAGTAGGCTACAGACTCAACTGAGTCCTCTTCTGCTCAGAGGCTGCTTTAGACTCTTACAAACAGGAAACTATTTAGGCCTATTTAGTTTAGCCTGAGCTTAGCCATTTATTTAGCAGAGCTATTAGATTTGTGTAGCGCTATAAAAACACCACGAGTTAAAGGGATGGACAGAATTGCTTCTCTTTCCTCTTTGAGCTGGTCTCTGTATTGGTACTGCTCTCTGTGGCTGCACCGACACTGAGCCCATGGAAAACAAACACAGAACACAGACTGAGAAAAACTGTCCCAGACGCTCATTCTCTGTGAATTCTTAAATACTAACACACTGCACTGATGAAGGAAAACCTGCTTCATCATGCATTATGGAGTTTTCTCACCTCTAGTTATAAGCAGTGTCTCCAGAGAAGGTGTTGGGTCAGTCAATTCAACAAAGACTGGATCTGTTAGGAGGCCTCTTTCAGGCGGGGCGCACCTGAGTATACTGATAACATTCCACTCTAAACCATATATTAGTTCGAGTGCTATTTAGTGCCACGGACATACAGTATCCATAAACATGTTACTGTGTGCATACTTTTCCTTCAGGTGTTTATTGTCGCAATTTCAAATTATTTCCCCAATATTTAGGGGACCTACATTCAGCTTGTGTTTAATGGAATATAGACTCTAAATGCAATGTTTTACTTCATGAAGCAAGAGTCGTATGGCACCTGAATCAAATATTGCTAAACGCTACTTCCTTTTCAGAAAAAAGTACATAATTTCACCACGATTTCTTCTAGAATATAACAGTGTATTGCACCACACAGTTTCTAGGGTCACCTCTGACCTGTTTTATAATTGAACCCTAACTATACTGACCCGACCCGTACTGCTCCAGTGGAAACAAGGCTTTAGAGACATGCACTGATTGACCACCATTATCTTACATTCATTCATTGTGGGCAAGATGTACCAGTTCACATGGATCAGAAATCAGACTGTTTGAAAGAAGCCCCTCACTTCTGGACTTTGGTTTGTCTAAAATCCAGAGTACTACATTGTTTCCTCTTGCCGTCATGACCTACATGACTTAACTTGGCAGCCGTTGGGTGAGGTATGACGTGGCTCTAGTTAATGGCCGATATTATTTGAAGGTTGCTGTTATCTCAACTCACAGGCCTCCCGGAACAATCACCGAACCACAGTCCAGTGCTAATGGCCTTTTCTTCTTAGAAATGAACATTCACACAGAAAAACTATAGTTACCGTTTATCTCCTGTGTCCTGAAGGCTTGTTCACCCACAGTGGAGTGTGCTGCTTAGTGTTGTGGAGAAGTCATTTATTTTTTCTTCTTTTCAAACACAGTATGAAACAACCTGTGTCTCAGTAGGACACATATGGTGTCAAAATAACAAAGTTGACAGGCGCAATAAATAGAACCACGAGCAGTTTACTTAAATTCACATGCATAAGTATTAACTCTTTGTACCACACTTTAAAGCTAAACACAAGAAAATAACACACGTGAACGTCCTCTGCTCGCTCATGAGTTTGCCCATGCGCTCCTCTCGCTGCTCTGCTGTGCCCTCAATGTGAAAATCTGCTCAGGTGAGGAGAGAGCTGCTCACTATTGTCAGATCGGTAAACACCATTTACTTTTGCACAGGAGTGATTATTGAGTAGAAAGATAAAATACTGGGATAATGTAGGTATGAAGTCAAGTAATTAACGTGCACGGTCTTTGGTGTCTATATCTTCCTAGAGTTTTCACTTCACAGATCTTCTTACATTCATGAATTACAGCATCACCTTTAAAAAAAGCTTTAACACTGAAATGAACATCAAAGGTGTTATGTTATGAAATAATGATGGGTTTAGAAAGTGCAAGATCAAAATAAATAATGCTCAGAGTGATCAACACAATATACAATTATATTTTATAGAATTGTATGTGTGTTATTTTCTTGCGCGTAGCTTTCAAAGTGTGGTACAAAGAGTTAATATTTAGGTGTATGAATTAAAATAAACTGCTCGTGGTCGTAGATTTATTGCGCCTCTCGACTTTTGTCGTTATTCGGAGTATCATTCTTTCAATCATTCATTTTCTCCTGCTTAGTTCCGCTAGGGGTCACAGGTGACTGGAGCCTATCCCAGCCGCTTTGGGCCTGAGGTGGGGTACACCTCTCAAGGGCTGGGGTCTGCAAACTTTTACCACTCAAAGAGTCATTTGGACCCGTTTCCCACAGTAAAAAAAACACTAAACACTGGGAGCCATAAAACCCTTTTTACATTTAAAATGAAATAACACTGCGTATGACACTGCACATTTTGTTTGCCTTGCGCTGTGTATAAACAAACTATAATGTGCTGCATTTATGAAATCAATGAACGACTGCAGAGAAAACAAAACTACATTTCTGCATGCAATCTAAACATTTTGAACTCCAAATTAAATGTTTGCTTGAAAGATACTTTTAAGTAAAGTACTCAATGTCTATTTAAGTTCTTCTTGTATTTATGAAAAAAATGGCGAAAATAAATTATCCACCAGCGGCAAACCAAAAACGCCGTCTTCTCTCTCTGTGCCGTCATCCTTTTACTGGCACGTGCAGTCAGCGTCAATCTCAATAATAAAAGGACTATTTTACTGAACAATGAAAAAAATATGAAAATACGCTAAATAATAAGATATTAAAATATTATTCATACTTAGTTTAATGTGATTTCTGCTCCTGAACCTCAGCGCTCAGCATCTGCACATCAGGGCTGTCTGCCTTCACCTTCATCTTTACACAGGATCGTAAGCTGTCATCTGTGAAGCGTGCGCGATGTTTGCTTTTAATAAAGTTTAAATTGGAAAACAACTGCATATCTCCTCATTACATATTAAGCATACTTCCTCGAATTCTCCATAGTTGGCCTACCTGGGATTTAAAAAGTTCAAAAAATTGCGGGCTGGTGGGTGTCGCACATTGGCATTTGTGACGCATAGTAACAGCGACAACAAAAAAAACTAAACTAAAATACAATTATGAAATACTAATTAATTATTTTTAAAAGTCACAGGGAGGGATCAAAGAGCCACATGCAGCTTCAGGGCCGCAGGTTGCTCTAGGGTCATGCATGTCTTTGGACGATGGGAGGAAGCCGGAGTACCCAAAGTAACACGTGGAGGACATGCAGACTCCTCACAGAAAGACCGGAGTCGGCCAAGAATGTTTGAGTTGGCCGGGTTTTCGAACTCACAAACTTCTTGCTGTGAGGCAGGAGTGCTAACCACTCTGCCACGTGCACCCCACTATAGAGTATCAAAGACATCCATTTAAAGCCTCTTCTTTGCAACAGTGGGTTGTTGGGATTGTTGTGGAGGGCACTGATTCTGTTGACTATCCTCTTCTCTGCCACAGACTCCAGACAGTCCAGTTCCAGTCCATCAACAGACCTTGATACCTATACAATAAAATCTCCAATAAAAGTAAAATTGGATATATGTATATATATATATATATATATATATACGTGTTCTGTTGGCATTTATTTTATATATACGTACCACGCTCTCAACAGCTTACTGTTTAAACCATGACAAAACTGACAGAGAGCAAACACAGAATTGTGGAAGTGCACCGATAGATTCAAATGAGCACTAACAGAACTGAGAGCGTGCTGACAGATTTCGCACACATGCTAACACAGAAACAAGCATGCACAAACAGATTCACTCAAATCTGCACATGCTCGCTCACATCCTAGCCTGCTCGTTCAAAATTGGGCTTGCAAGCTCTCAATACTTTCGACTTCATTTTACTTCCATAGTATCCACCTCCTAAACAACAACTGCAAAGAACTTTGCACACGTGATACAAACTGCAGCTTCAGGAGCATATTGTACATGCCAACACGGAACAATGACTGAAAAAGAAGCTGAAAAAAACAAACATTAAACCATTTCCTGATTTTAGAAACCAGTACCCAGTGTTGAGAAACCCGGATACACTTCTCGGAGAACTACAAATAAAACCAGGGTTACTGTAGCAGCTGCTGGAAAACTGAGCATTTGACCCTGTTATAACATACTGTCGTGTCCTTGGGCAAGACACTTAACCCACCTTGTCTCAAAGCGCTTTGAGTGCCAACTAGGTGGAAAAGCGCTATATAAATACAAAAAATTAAGATAAAAAACCTTGCCACAACATCTTTCTTTGGCTGCGGCAAAAACGATATAAGGATAAAGAAAAGTGGACGCTTTTTTAAAAAATTGAACCACATTCTAGAACATTTAACGTGTTAATAATAATATCATAAGAATATGTACTACACTACCACAGAAGGAATTTAACATCCCTAGGCTGAGTTTACAACCTGGTCAAATTCAGTACATCATTAGTACTTTGGTTAAGTGTGCTAAATGAGACATGATTTGTTTAGTTAATGTATCGTTTTAGAAAATAGTGCATGTCATTGAACAAACTTGGAAAAGACCATGCTCTACGTAAGGGTTTTATTTCATGTCAAATGGCTAAACAGGCAGGATTTGTAAAACATTCATGGTAGTATACACCAAAATATACTCCCCTGGGCTCTGAGGGCACCGTTCAGGATAGAGAGGATTCACATTGTACCTCTAGCCAGTATGGATTCAGCTTTAAACATATTGTAATTAAATTGGTTTAGGTCTGAATAAATGTTGTACTACAAAGTGTGTAAGGCTGAATATAATCTCCAGTTGTTTTACTCGTTTTGTAATATGTTTGTCCAGCTTATAACAGTGCACCGTGGCAGACACCAAACCTAAGTCTGTTTGATCCCCTTCTAGTTTTAATCTATTGTTGCATGGCTCTGGTGCTGTCCGGGCACTGTAAGCCTCTCTTGATATCTTTCTAATCCAGTCTGGGGCCTGTATAGATGTTCAAACCATCACCGTGTGGCACAATGACAAGACAAGACATTTATATTTTTATAGCCCAATATCATAACAACAGCCGCCTCAAAGGGCTTAACAGACCACACCAGACAACATCCCCTGTCCTTAGACCCTCCATTAGGGGAAGGAAAAACTTAAAAAAAAAACAGGAAAAAGGAGAAACCTCATAGACAACCAGAGAAGGATGGATCCAATCCAAAGATGTACAGGCCACGCAGGAATATGTCCAGGACAGTTGAAAGCAACATAGAAATACACAGAATACTCATCACCCAGCAGGTCCGAGGTTCAAGGAAATAGAAATGAAAAAGTGCTAAATACTACTACAACAATAGGCGGGTTTAATAATAATATGAGAGGTTGAGCATGTACCTACAGCTACAGCCAGTGTGAGCATGTACCTACAGCTACAGCCAGTGTGAGCATGTACCTACAGCTACAGCCAGTGTGAGCGTGTACCTACAGCTACAGCCAGTGTGAGCGTGTACCTACAGCTACAGCCAGTGTGAGTGTGTATCTACAGCTACGACCAGTGTGAGCGTATACCTACAGCTACAGTCAGTGTGAGCGTGTACCTACAGCTACAGCCAGTGTGAGCGTGTACCTACAGCTACAGCCAGTGTGAGCGTGTACCTACAGCTACAGCCAGTGTGAACGTGTACCTACAGCTACAGCCAGTGTGAGCATGTACCTACAGCTACAACCAGTGTGAGCGTGTACCTACAGCTACAGCCAGTGTGAGCGTGTACCTACAGCTACAGCCAGTGTGAGCGTGTACCTACCGCTACGACCGGTGTGATCGTGTACATACAGCTATGACCAGTGTGAGCTTGTACATACAGCTACGACCGGTGTGAGTGTGTACATACAGCTATGACCAGTGTGAGTGTGTACCTACAGCTACGACCAGTGTGAGCGTGTACATACACCTACGACCGGTGTGAGTGTGTACCTACAGCTATGACCGGTGTGAGCGTGTACATACAGCTACGACCGGTGTGAGCGTGTACCTACTGCTACAACCAGTGTGGTCGTGTACTTACAGCTATGACCAGTGTGAGCGTGTACCTACAGCTACAGCCAGTGTGAGTGTGTATCTACAGCTACGACCAGTGTGAGCGTATACCTACAGCTACAGTCAGTGTGAGCGTGTTCCTACAGCTACAGCCAGTGTGAGCGTGTACCTACAGCTACAGCCAGTGTGAGCGTGTACCTACAGCTACAGCCAGTGTGAACGTGTACCTACAGCTACAGCCAGTGTGAGCGTGTACCTACAGCTACAACCAGTGTGAGCGTGTACCTACAGCTACAGCCAGTGTGAGCGTGTACCTACAGCTACAGCCAGTGTGAGCGTGTACCTACCGCTACGACCGGTGTGATCGTGTACATACAGCTATGACCAGTGTGAGCTTGTACATACAGCTACGACCGGTGTGAGTGTGTATCTACAGCTACGACCAGTGTGAACTTATACCTACAGCTACAGTCAGTGTGAGCGTGTACCTACAGCTACAGCCAGTGTGAGCGTGTACCTACAGCTATAGCCAGTGTGAGCGTGTACCTACAGCTACAGCCAGTGTGAGCGTGTACCTACTGCTACGACCGGTGTGATCGTGTACATACAGCTATGACCAGTGTGAGCTTGTACATACAGCTACGACCAGTGTGAACGTATACCTACAGCTACAGTCAGTGTGAGCGTGTACCTACAGCTACAGCCAGTGTGAGCGTGTACCTACAGCTACAGCCATTGTGAGTGTGTACCTACAGCTACAGCCAGTGTGAGCGTGTACCTACAGCTACAGCCAGTGTGAGCGTGTACCTACAGCTACAGCCAGTGTGAGCGTGTACCTACAGCTACAGCCAGTGTGAGCGTGTACCTACAGTTACAGCCAGTGTGAGCGTGTATCTACAGCTACGACCAGTGTGAGCGTGTACCTACCGCTACGACCGGTGTGATTGTGTACATACAGCTATGACCAGTGTGAGCTTGTACATACAGCTACGACCGGTGTGAGTGTGTACATACAGCTATGACCAGTGTGAGTGTGTACCTACAGCTACGACCAGTGTGAGTGTGTACATACAGCTACGACCGGTGTGAGTGTGTACCTACAGCTATGACCGGTGTGAGCGTGTACATACAGCTACGACCGGTGTGAGCGTGTACCTACTGCTACAACCAGTGTGATCGTGTACTTACAGCTATGACCAGTGTGAGCTTGTTCATACAGCTACGACCGGTGTGAGTGTGTACCTACAGCTACGACCGGTGTGAGTGTGTACATACAGCTATGACCAGTGTGAGTGTGTACTTACAGCTATGACCAGTGTGAGTGTGTACCTACAGCTACGACCAGTGTGAGTGTGTACATACAGCTACGACCAGTGTGAGTGTGTACCTACAGCTATGACCTGTGTGAGCGTGTACATACAGCTACGACCGGTGTGAGCGTGTACCTACCACTACAACCGGTGTGATCGTGTACATACAGCTATGACCAGTGTGAGCTTGTTCATACAGCTACGACCGGTGTGAGTGTGTACATACAGCTATGACCAGTGTGAGCGTGTACATACAGCTACGACCAGTGTGAGTGTGTACATACAGCTACGACCGGTGTGCGTGTGTACATACAGCTATGACCGGTGTGAGCGTGTACATACAGCTACGACCAGTGTGAGTGTGTACATACAGCTATGACCAGTGTGAGCGTGTACATACAGCTACGACCGGTGTGAGTGTGTACCTACAGCTACGACCAGTGTGAGTGTGTACATACAGCTACGACCGGTGTGAGTGTGTACCTATGATCAATCAGTCTCCATATGTTTGGTGAAATAAGTATGTTTTGAGTTTGCTCTTTAAGAGTTTAGATGGAGGAAGTTTTGAGTTATCTATAATTTTATTGAAACGCATAATGCAAGTAGCATTATTCTCTTTCAACAGTGGAAGTTCACTCCATAACTTCTGATGATTTGTCTTAATGGTGTAACATATAGAGAAAATAGTATGGGACCAAGCACAGACCCTTGTGGCAAAGAGAAACCTGGGGTTATGCCGGTTTTCTCTGATAAGAGATGAGAAATAGGCAGTTTTTGCAATGCTGAGGGCGTGATTATAGGTGTTTACACACAAACACCACTTTTGATAATTTAGATTTGTTTTTTGCCATTTGCGTTCAAAACTCCTGCAGGCCTGTTTCAAAGCCCAGGTTTCCTCGTTATACCATGGCGTAGGTCGTCTGGTTGGTCTGGGCTTTGTCCTGAGGGGTGCCACTGAGTCGATGATGGCCGAGAGGGTTGCATGGACCTCCTCTGTGTAGGCCTCTACAGAGTTTCCAGGTGGAGTTAAATTAGGAAAAAACATTGGTCAGCTATGTCACAAACATTTCCATTGCAGCTGCGCTAAAACTTTGTGAAGACACTACGCATTTGTCGGAATTTGAGGGAAATGTGTAACTTATCTTGAATTCCACCAGTGAGTGATCTGAAACAGCACCACCCTGTTTCAACGTGCGACCTACCTGTGCATACGCATAATCAAGGGGCGAGGCTTCATTTATTGGCAGACAAATATTTGGCCTAAGCCAAGTGTCACAAAGACAAAGTAAATCCAAGCTATGAGAAGCAATAAGATCATTAATTAAGAGCGCTTTGGAGGATAGAGACCGCACATTCAGGAGACCGATCTTCAGTCTTGATGTAGAGCAGACATTTGAAGGCTGGTCCAGTGGAGAGCTCGTGACAGGAACAAGCTGTCGAGCTCTAACAGTTCTGCTTGGTTTAAAAGATTGCCTCTGAGTTATAATAACATGAGGACAGGATGCTTTTGGGGCACTAACTCTGAGTTTTCAGATGTGTTTGAGGACTAAATAAATTCACCATATCTAACAGATTTAGGCAGTAGACATCAGGATATCATGACTAGCAGGTTCTCTAATTTTTGCGACCTGCTGAGATTCCTTGTGTCAAATGCACCTGTCTATATTACTAGACAAAATGGCAGCACCATGTCCATTAGGATGCAGGCCGTCTGCCCTCAGCAGGCCAGGGAGTAAGAAGGCCAGTTATCTACAAAACCATAACAATAACAAGCAGCTCATGCCACTTCCTGTTTGAGCTCAAAGACTATAACCAACCTCAGAGTTTGTAGAAGTGAGTCATCGGCAATAATAAACAACCAAGACACCTTGCAGAAGCAAAAATGAGCACAAATAAATATTTATATGGTAAATATTTGGAAGTGGATGCAGTCATTTTAAATTTTTTGGCAAATGAACAATACTGGCTGTAGATTAGGCTAACATCTATCTTAACCCTACTTCCATTGAGCATTGGATTTGCTTTCAAGGTGCTGCTAGTTCATCCAGGAAATGCTGTGCAGGACTCTTCAAACCTGTCGGTCTAAAGCAAGGCAGCACAAATAAAGTAGTCTGTGAAGGAATGCCCCTTACTGGTGTGTCCCAAATTGTACACAGACCTACAGAGTGAAGAGTAAATATGCGTAAATAAGAGACATTGCATAATACTAAGTTTGAAGGTTCTCATTCATCCACGACATCTTGAAAAAAGGTAGAAGTAAAAGCATCTGGACCCAATTTTTAAGGTGAAAACGTTTTGTCTCTATTCCCAAGAGACTTTATCAATTTTGAGATTAACTGATGAGAGAGCTGAGCTTATATCTTTAGAGAGAGGAGTTTCCCCTGAAACTAAACCCCTGGACCAGGCTGTTCTGGTCAGCAATGTCTGAAAACATTGTTCTTAAACCTAAAACAAAAGAGCCTCACCTTAGAACAACAAACATTCATTCATTCATTAGTGGCACTAACAACTCTGCATATGTATGAAGCAGTGGCATAAACCACCCTGCACCTGAATGGAGAAGTGTCACTAACGACTCTCCCAAGCCTTAACGACTCTCACATTTGGAGTCCTTTCATGACCAACGACTGTGAGACCAGAACAGCCTGGTCCATAGGTTTGGTTTAAGGGGAAACTCCTCCCTCTAGAGATATAAGCTCAGCTCTCTTACCAGTTGATCTCAGAATTCATAAAGTCTCCAGATGCTTTTACTTCAACCCTTTTTGCATAATACTAACTTCACAAACAGTTCATTTTTCAAATAGATTTATAATTATTAGGTCTCTTAGATGGATTTATTGATTGTATAATGTTATGTAGTCTGGAAGAAAAAGTTCTTGTGGCGTTCTGTCTTGCAGTTCACTGATCTCAGACGTGGACTGGCAGCTCTCTGTTGTTCAGCCTATTGCAGAGGATGGTCCATGTTGTTCAGTATAGCATCTGTCCTGTTGTGTGTCTGTTGCTCCACTGCTTCAACCAGATTCTCTAAACTAATACCTGTTATGATGAACAGGGCGTCAGGGTGCTGGGTTGGTAACCTTCACTTCCTGTTCCACATTTTATATATATAGTAGATTTTTTGTAGTATAAATTATCCTGGTTGTAGAAGCCAGAAAAATGATTAAAAAACTTACTAACAACAAAAAAAAAAGTTCACAGTTAAGTCTGCAGATTTGTATGCATTGGCCAGAGAAGACAAAGCACCAAGTAAACTTGTGTGTAGTTGAAAGAGTTACACTGAGCTTTAATCAGAAGCTTTTGCCTTTAAAGTATAAAGGGAAGTGTGAATCTATTGCTACCAATAATTTCACCAGAAGCTTGTATAAAACTGTGTATGAACATGTTCCCATTATTGGTTCTGTAGTTTCACTCTGACAACGAGCAAACAAAATTACAGCAATGTTTAAATCTTCCATCTTTGGTCTTCCATTTAACTTATTCTTCCCCACTCATTGTGAAAACACGTTTACCGCCCAACAGCACAAGAGAGAAGTGGCTTTGGGACTTTTTTGGACTTTAATCTGTGGAACATGCACCAAGAAATAAACCATGCTGAACTGTAAATATTATAGCAGAAAAACTCTGCACACAGGAATTAGCTGTTAGCCTTTAGCAGTGCTGTTAACATTTCCAGAAGTACAAAAAGAAAACACTTTTTTTTATGTATTTGTTTGGTCAAACTGTTCCTTAATTCAGTTTGTATCCTCTTTACTTGATGTAAGCGCCATGTTAAGGTTTTGCTCATTTGTAATGTGGTTTCAGGAAATTTATAAGTTAATACACACTGGTGTGTTTATTTTTTTATTTATTTTTTTATCATTTTGACCAGCTCTTAAGTTGGTTGGAAGATTTAATATCTTTGAAGGTTCTCGGTCATCCAGGTCATCATGAAAAAAAAATATTAAACCAATTACATCTAGACTTAGTTTTTAAGGTGAAGACATTTTGTTGCTTATTCAAAGAGACTATTTCAATTCTGAGATCAACTGATTTGACAGCTGAGCTTTATCTCTCGAGGGAGGGGTTTGACCTGAAACTCAGGGGGCGTCTCTGACTGTAGCTCAATAGGTTGTCCTATGACGCCTGCTCTTCCGCTCATTGGTGGAAATAGTGTTAAAATACCCCTCAAACCACACAGGGGTTCTCGATCATGCTGGCTGGCCACAGGAGCTGAATGTTAAGGATCGGTGGACTACGTTTTCCCCGACTTGAGTCTGTTCAGGAATACCCTGCTGCTGTTTTGTACTGGGTTGTTTATTGCACCAATAGTAGACTTTGATGGTATTTTCTTATTATGTTGGCTGACCCCGGGTTATTTAAAGTTTAGAGTGTGTTATCCCAGGTTGTACAGGACCTAGCACGTTTTTTCTTTTTCACTTGGGTTTTGGTGTGAATGTGTAGGTTGCGTGTAAGTGTGGGGGAGCACTGGTTTTAGAGTGGGTGGGGCTAACCCTTGTCAACTCATCCTGGGTTTATTAAGTTCTAACATTTCCCTTTCTTTTTTTAGGTAATGATTCTTCAGATGACTTTTTCCTTTTTTATAAATTGTATTTTCTTAACTTATTGGCCATTTGAACTATTTAACCCTCCTGGGTCCCTCAACATTTTCTTGTATTTTCTGAATTTTATTTTTGTATAACTTTGTATGTGTTGATGCAAATGGCATAAAATTTGGGCAGGTTGTGTTTTTTGCGGAGAATAAAAAAAATGTCTTTCAAGTGTTAGAAATGCTTTTAAAATAGTCCCTCTTTATACATATATACATAATCTATACTTTATCTAAATACATAATTTATGTGTTTTGACAGTACCAGATTTGGATAGGAACCTCCAAAAATTAGATTTGCATTCATGGGATGGAAAAACAAAATAACTGTGTTTTCTTTGTATCAGAACGCAAACAAAAAGACTATTTGCCAAACCTGGCATTTAAGGGGTTAAAAATTGAGAATATTCTAAAATATTTGTATTGTATGATAAGGACCAGAGGCAGAAGGTGATTTTGAAATGAGGGGAGT